>JAWPHD010007244.1:0-131819 GCA_037043455.1 Cyrtodaria siliqua
TGTATATGCATTATGCCGTCTTTGAGTCCGTGGGTCATGTTAGATAATTTTGGGGGGAAAAAAGTACTTGTCTCCGATTTCATTAAAAATTTGCATATGGACAGAGGAAAGATTTATCTACGCGTACATGCATTTGTTTTTATTCTCGCTTCTAAAATGACAAAATAAATCGATTTTGATTTAAAAGCGCATTTTTGGCAATTTAAACCTTAAAACAACCTAAATTCATCCCTTTGAAAAATACCTTTAACTATTAATGGGAATTACACGAAGTGTACACCAATTCTGTTCGACCAATGTAGTTTGTGAATATTATTACTTTAACAACGATCTGTGATGGTGTTTTGTTATAATCACAGTTTATAAATAAGAGGTGAAGAAATCTGACCAGTGACAATTTTCCCGATAATGTCATTTTGTTATCGATTTTATCACGTGACCTTGTTTGATAAATATTCCTACGCCATAGGGCTGGCGTTCCTACTGATGTGTTTGCTGGTAACAGACCTCGCCAAACTTCAGGTGTATCTCCGCGTTTCGTTTCGGTAGAGATATACCAAATGGAGTTCTGGTGATGTCTATGGAGCGAGCCAGCCCATTGAACAGTTAAATGGATTGTGGGATGAGGGCAAGCGCAGATTACCTAATTGAAACCATGTGATCACATTAACGGCTGTGCACAGTTGCTTAAAAAGAATGCGTACAGTCGTTAATGTAAAGAGCATGCGCATGACACGTGGCTTTTGAAAAAAAATATAAAAACTCGAGCAGACTTTTTTGAATAGTCACGACTGATTGTGGTATAGAAAGTGGGGGTATATGCAAAGTCCACAGGGAGGGGTCAATGGACACTAGCATATAAATAGTAGCCATGGCGAGGTACTTCCGACTGTCTTCGATTGCATTAAAAAACGATTTCAGGCTCGATTCCCTCTGACTTTGTTTAATCGCATCAAAAACGGTTAAAGGTTCGGGCTGGAGATACCCTTATGCTTCCTTAGAGAGCGGCTGGATTTGAATCTAGTTGGGATAAAGTCTCAAATCATATTATCAATTATCCTACGAGTAGTATAGAATATGAGATTACCGGCGAAGGTTTTTCCTAAGGGGTTTTCAAAACGAGTTTTAAATGTGTTGGTGGGGCTTGACAGCTCAATGTCACCCCGTCTTGGAACTGATTGTTGTTTTCGATCAGTTTTCCGACGATTTTAGCTTGTTCATGCCGTAACATGAAAATCTACCATCTCGTCATGTAGGGCCCCCCCACCCCCCGAGAGGAAAACTGCGCTGGTAACCTCAGTTTCTATACTACTTACACTGTGATATCATTTCAAGAGTATCATAAATGCCTGGGATGGAGAGATCTGCTCATGTACTTCTTGTTCTCGTTAGCTATATGATATTTGCTTTTAGCCTCAATTTCTGCTTAGTTAATTTCATTTTGTTTATAAATCTTGCATCTTATTTTTCTACTGTACTATGCTTATGCTGTTTTATGCTAGATATTCATTAAGTGTTTATCTTTATTTTGGCATGGGGGTTGGTCTTGTAATTTAATTTAATTCTACTTTTACGTGTCTACGTTACACTGTACGTAAGTAAATGTACTTCCTGTAGTACACCGCCACGTTCAAGATCGACACCTGATGACTATATGTGGTGCCCCTAAAAGTGTACAATTTGTGTGTGTTTCTATTGCTTATGCTAATTGTGTGAGCTTTTATAGCTGGTACTATTCATCATTGCATGTGCTTGTATAGCTTGTGCTATGGTGTGTGCTTGTATAGCTTGTGCTATGGTGTGTGCTTGTATAGCTTGTGCTATATGGTGTGTGCTTGTATAGCTTGTGCTATGGTGTGTGCTTGTATAGCTTGTGCTATGGTGTGTGCTTGTGTAGCTTGTGCTAAATGGTGTGTGCTTGTATAGCTTGAGTTTCACATGTGCTTGCATAGCTTATGCTATTTGAGAGCTGCTATAGTTTGTTCTATTGTATGTGTTGTTATATCTTGCATAAGTATCTTACCGTGCGATGCTTATTCGCTGCCGGCAGCGACTCTTATATTGTTTTAATAATTGCACATGGTAAGGTAGTAATGAATAGTTTCTTTACTTTTACACAATCTTATAATTACACATGGTAGCAATGAACAGTTTATCTGTGTTGTAATGCACATTAACGCAAACGCATCCCATACATGTAATTGTATTTCTGTGCTGATGTGTACTTTAGCACGTCGTGCTACAAAGGTGAATATGTAATCAATTTGTAAGGCATGTAAAGGATTATGTAATTGTATTTCTGTGCTGATGTGTACTTTAGCACGTCGTGCTACAAAGTCGTGCTACAAAGGTGAATATGTAATCAATTTGTAAGGCATGTCAAGGATTCGCCCACCTTGATTCAAACTGTTTGGTAGCACAAATTGGGAAGAAAGTGTCTGGTAAAAAAAAACGGTCATGGCGTGTTTACGTCTCCGTGACAAGTCTTCTTTTTTTTAATATTGTTTTTTAACACCCGTGACTTGGTCTGTTATTATGTTAAACTTTGTTCCCAGTTCCTACCCAGAAATAATGCTATTTTCTCTCGGCAGCTATTTTACGCTTGCGTAAAACCTTGCTTGTATTTGTTTTATACTAGATAATCAGTATGTGTCAATCTTTTATCTTGGCATCGGGGTTAGTCGCCCTTATAGAGTTTTACGTTACATAGTAAGTAAATATACCTTCTCTAATACCGTTTATGGCTCGCCATGTTCAGGATCGGCATGTACTGCTTCTAAAATAATGAGATTGTGTGTTCTTTTACAGCTTGTGTATATATATATATATATCCATGTAATGTATGTCATAACATTATTTATTATATGGCGGTAAATAGCTATTCATAGCTAATGTTATTTTGTTAAATGCTTATTAGTCCGTTCAAACATGGCGGCCCCATCACAGGACACGCCAGTGAAGAAGACAATCCGTGTACGTGTGAAGAATTTGTTATGGTGCATGACTTTGACTTCATTTAGAAGTAATATGAAATAGGCAATGCCTAGATAACAGGAACTAATTTAATTAGAACGCGTTTTGTTTCAGTAGTGCATGTGCACACCGAATGAAGTCCCGAACCTGCTAGTCTCACTAGCGGATCCAGGGGGGGGCGCGCGCGCCCCCCCTAAAAATTCCGGATCATACATGTATGTCCATGTTACTGTAGATAAAATATCAAACAATTTCGTTGCACGCCCGCAGTATAATTTTTTTTCTCGCTCGCTTCGCTCGCTCGACGCATAATGCCTAATGAGTGGTTTAATTAACACATTGTTAAATCCTTTTATTTGAAAACGGACTTTTTTATTTATACATGTATGTCCATGTTACTATAGATAATATATCAAACAATTCCGATGCACGCCCTCAGTATAAAAAAAATTCTCGCTCGCTCGACGCATAATCGCTAATGAGTGGTTTAATTAACACATTGTTAAATCCTTTTATTTGAAAACGGAATTTTTTTTATTCATACATGTATGTCCATGTTATTGTAGATAAAATATCAAACAATTTCGTTGCACGCCCTCAGTATAAAAAAAATTCTCGCTCGCTAGATGCATAATGGCTAATGAGTGGTTTAATTAACACATTGTTAACACCTTTTATTTAAAAACGGACTTTTTTTTATTCATACGTGTATGTCCATGTTACTGTAGATAAAATATCAAACAATCAATTTAGATGCACGCCTTCAGTATAATTTTTTTCTCGCTCGCTTTGCTCGCTCGACGCATAATGGCTAATGAGTGGTTTAATTAACACATTGTTAATTTTTTTTATTTGAAAACGGACTTTTTTACCCTATCAATGCACTACCGCAAACGTTTTATGAGGCTAGAGACGGACCCGAAAATTGACCAAAATATTACGCCCCCCCCTAAGCTGAAATCCTGGATCCGCCCCTGAGTCTATTCTGTTATATTCTGTTCACTCTGCAGAGAAGCGCAAAGGTCCGTAATCACAGTCTACGAACCTGCAGAATTTGAAAAATTCGATATGACGTCAGTACGTGAATTACATTGAATTGAGTGGTGCGGTTCTCTACATGTTTGCAACTTTCGTTCCCTTGACATGTCGACTTAGCAACCTCAATATCATATTTATGTTAAAAATTAAAAGCAATACTCAGTATCTTTCTTTCATCAAAATATGTCATATTAACATGTATATTGCGAATATGTAAGTAACATGACGTTCTGATATTAATAAGATATGTTTAGACATACATACCTAGACATATTACGAAACATCTCGAGACCAAACAGCGATAAATTTGAAAACCAGTCCAGAAGAAAATGTCCACCATGTTTAGAAAACCAAAGCGTAATTTTCGCCAAAGAATCGTTAAAAATGACTCCGATGACGAGAATAATGGCGAAAATATGGACACTGGGGACAGTACAGACTCGCTTGACATTAAACCTGACATATTCATTAAGCAGGTCAAGGAAAAGAAGAAGGACAAGAATAAGACTGTGTTGAGTTTTGATCATGAAGAAGGTGAAATGGGTTTTCGTGATTTATAATTTGCCTGAAGTTGTTGGTTTGGCAAGATGTTTTTATTCGTTATCCTATGTAACAGTATGAAAGCAGTGTTTTCTATCTGAACCATGGATCTAATACGAAAACATGATATTTTATGTTACCTTGTAGCCAGTTCAACACTTTTACAACTTCATAATTTTTCATTGCCAAGATGTTGAGATTTTACTTTATTTTCAGTGAGTAGGTGATCAAATTTGCCATTCGCAACATAGCATTCACTTCTTTGAATCATAACATATTGGTAATGTTATCCTAGCATGATGCGCCTTAATATTCTCGCCAAAACAAATTTGTGTGTTTAAAAATCGTTATCTTCAAAAAAAAAAGTTTTGCAATGTTAATTAGCTGATTGATTTATTGTTTATTTACATCAGGGAGTAAGTATACAGGGAGAAGAAACGGGTTCATAAACGCTCTAGTTTATCGATTTATGTTGTCGCGCTAGGACGCAGCCGCCATTTACTATTTTATTGATACAGGTAAATCGATCGTAAGCACGTTATATTTGAAAAGTTAAAATTTCAGCCAGCATCTCAAAATCGATAAACTCCTTTTTACGGCTTTCTGTTATAATCAACATCACAAAATTACCTTCTTGACAAAGAATATGAACAAGGCAAAGCCTCAAGACGGGCGAAGCTAACTATTTTAAAATAGATCTAAACGATGTGATGCAGGGTTAGCATAATACTTAGTCTCATTTATTTGACGTCTTTGGGTGCTTTTTCACATAAGGACGTTTATAGATGCACCAGAGACGGAGGATGGCACATATCAAAAAACGTTAAAAATTCACATTGAGCTGAACGGAAAAGAAAGAACAATTAGTCGGCCTGCATTTGCATAGTTAGTATACTAGTGCAACATGACAAATATATTTCCCACATAGGAAGTTAATAAATAAAAATACAGATTTCAAGTCTCTGAATCTCAAATTTCAATTAAACTGAACGGGAATTGATGAACAGAGTGATAGCCAAAACTCATTCAAACTAAATGCAATTACTTTAACAATCAATTCTGTACCATGTGCAAATTGCCATCATGTGTATCTAGGTCTAGCTAGGCTGTCTTTGTTCCAGAATTTTGACATTGTGTAGGATGTTTCATATCTGACTTTGTTATGAAGGATGTTTTGATAATAAAAAGATTAGTGACTATCGTGTCACCTGCCTTGCAATATTAATTTATTTAAAAATATATATATATATTTAATATTAATAATAAATAAAAGGTAATTAGCGACTGCGATGTCACCCACCTCCAAATATGTTATGTAATAGTGATATTGAATCTATTTAAGTTAGTACCTAAAGTCCTTAAATTCACTAGATAAAGTAAAGGTAAGCCACTGTTCCACCTCCAAATATGTAATCATATTAATTAATTTAAATATATTTAGAGTCAGTAATAAATGAAAGTTTCGCGACTGTCTTGTCACCCACTTCCAAATATGTAATGCTATTAATTTGTGGTAGAACATAACTCAATGCCAGTCACAATTAGTAATCTGACATGCTGGTCCCCATTTCTGCAAAATGTTTTCAAAATCTAAAATTGCCCAAAGGTATCACTTGGGACACATAAGACTGGTGCAATTGCTTCTACAAGTGTTGAAGAATGTGTGAATGATTAATGCAGAAGGGTAAATCTCTGTGGTATGGCATTGCCACAGATGGCAGTTACGAGTAATGATAGATACATTTGATCTGGGTTTGATTATTTTGATTAGAATAACATCCGGAGAACATGAGCAACTATTTTCTAAATATTTTGATTAAATAATTGTCTACCAATATAGGCTATAATTCAGGGCTTTTTTCAACAAAATTGGGAAGAGGCCCAGGCCTGTCCATTTTGGGAAAAAAGAACGCGCTTATTTCTCATTTTGGGAAAAATACAAGGTTTCATAAATTAAGTAAATATGACCTTAATATACTTTATTTATATTGTCATCCATTATTTACCATAATTATTAACTTTTCCAAGTCGGAATTTACTTGGCAGCCAAAAACACACTGCAGATTTCATGCTTTTTCTCAAATTTTGAGAGACTGCTGTTTTCCGATTGGGAAATATTTCTGCCACAGTTGGGAAAAAACGGTCCAATTTTCTGTTGTGAAGAGGCCCTTTACAGGCCTCTGTTATATAAGGTAAAAAAGCCCTGTAATTACACATGAAAAGCAAAGAAGAATCAGCATCTGCATTTGAAACACTTGACAGAGTTATGCAGGATAAGGTTAAAGATATATCATGGGAGCAGTGCATTACATATTCATCTGACAATGCATCTGTAATGAAAGAGAAGCACAGCAGTGTTCAGAGAAGAATTAAGGACAGAAAGCAAGCGAAACATTTCAAACCTCTTACCTAGAATGCTTTCAGTGGAAGCCTAGTCAGAAATTACTACAACATTACGAGCAATTCCCTGAAAGCTTGTCAGGAGGAAAAAGACATGTCTTAAAAACTGACCACAATTAGTGGAATATAGGGTAAATGGTCCTAGTTTATGATATTACTACGATAACAAGATGTTAGATGTTACTGGAATGCCTCCGGACAGCCCTAGTGTGTCAGGCAACTTTGTGGCCTTCAAATAATTGTGGCCCACTTTTGAAGCCAAATCCTGAGAGAAAAATAAAAATTGTTGTTCATACATTATTTTGTAAAAACACTATATATTATATATCAGTAGACATCAGGTGCCTGAACTTGAAACCAATATTCAGGACTTAATTACACTATTCCTTTCTTCCAAAACGGAATACATAAATAAATCATTAAACCATCGGAAACATCAACACACTCATGAATCACATTTGCCATCCTTTTTCAACCGCAAAATAACCGGGAATCTACAGGGGAATAGTATCACCCGAAGTTTGACGTCATCACTTTATGCTTTTGTGACCACGTGACCCCCCGTGCGATCAAATTTTACTTTTTTTCGATAACTACCCTCTTTTTTTACGGTAGGTACAGTGCTCAAGAAATAGGATCCAAAAAAATCAGTTTTTCTGGATCTCAAGCTCAAGTTCCTCAAGACAAAATACTCCCATGTGTATTGTGAACTGTGAAAACACTTGCAATAAAGTAATTAAAATGTGCTATACACACATTGAAACAATATGAAGTTTGAATATTTTGCCTGGCTTCGTGTCGGCAGTTTGTCACAACTTTGAGGTCGGCAATTGTTGAAATAAAACTCATTATTCTGCTATTAGGGTTGTGTTTTCTTTCCTTTGTGATAAGAAATACCGTTTTTGTCATTAAAAACACACTAATGCATGAAAAAAAATCGTTATTGATGGTATTTCGATTGAATGTTTGTGAAATGTTCGAGCCGTAAAAGTGCGGTGTCATAGTAGTTCGGATGGTACATAATTTCGGATATATTTTTATTTTTTATTTTTATTTTTTTAAATAATCAAATAAGAAAAACTGTCTTTAACAAATACATGTTGGTGGAAAGAAAAATATATATACTGTATATGTATAAATACAGATATAAAGTATATTTCTATTCATTATTTAAGGTGTAAGGAGTTCCTGGAATCCTACTTTTAAATGAATTCTAGTCTAGGCTCCTAATTCTTTACTTGGAGAAAGTGGTGACAAAAAGAAAAAATATAGCCAGAGGAGGCTCTGATAGTCTCATAAAACCTGATTAAAAATTTGGCTCCAAGTTTAGCTCCAGTTTCACCAAGTCGGCTCTGATTATTATCGTTTGGCAAAATTGCTAGTACTCTCCTTTGCATTGGTTATAAATTACTATGTAATATTCTATTCTAACATATTTTAAACGAAATGGTAAATAAGTCCGCTGACCAGGGAGCATAAAGTGGTAGCAAAAAGAAAAATATAGTCAGAGGAGGTTCTGAGCTTGATTAATACATACGTAACAAAATTAATGTGTGCTATAAAAGTGAATAAAGACACATTTCCAATAAGAAAAAATATTGAACCTTTCCATTTTAAATCAGGGCCTGTCCATTTCAAATCGGGGCCAGTCCATTTTCAGAAGCAACAAGCCCTGGGCCTGTCTCTTAAAATAATTTTCTTTGAGCACTGAGGTATTTATATAATGTTATATTTCTGAAATTTAACGTTTTACTTACGCTTAAAATTCAATTTAAGGACCGAAAACAAAAAATAGAAAAAAATAAACGTACGAAATTGACTGGTCTTCCACTTTGTCTACCTAAAACTTTGCCCTTCATTTGGCGTCTACTGTCCAGCCTACGGATTGAAAATGGCAGCGCGAAACTTGACGAAACATAAATATCGCATATTATGTGGGAAAACAAGTAAGTTTTCATACTCGCGTTACTGCAAGAGGGCTTCGCCCGTATAAATATGTCTACTATTCACTTTTTGTTTTTATTAATGCCTAATATAACCCATACTTCGTATCTCGTTTGCAATAGCTCCACACCATTTTTAATTTAAAAAATAAAAAATTTCAGCTGATATCTCAAAAGGCACATTTCCATCACCTCTTTTTAGGCTTTGTCTTATAATCACCAGCATGAAATTACCTTCTTGACAAATATAAATATGTCTACTATTCACTTTTTGTTATTATTAATACCTAATTAACCCGTAGTCTCGTATCTCGTTTGCAATAGTTATGCACTGTCACCATTTTTTATCTGGCGCAGAGTGGTGCCATCTTTGTTACACGGAACCATCTGGTAAAATGTGCCTTTATACATGCAAACAAATACACGCTGACACAATGTGAATAAATAATACTTATGTTTACATTTCGCACCTTTATTGAGTTTGTAAGTGTAATAATTTATAAGAATTTGCTGTTTTCACACACGCGTGAAACAATCGGAAGTAGTCATTTTCACGCAGTATTGAAACACACCCGCGACAACATAAAACGGCAAAACGATCTGTTTCTTCTCCCTGTTTACATGAAAGCAGTGATAAAACCTTTCGTCTATGTTGTAAATAACAAACATGCTATCCAAATCATACATTATCAACACGTGTGGCTAGCGGCCATATTGTGTATATACAACTTACAAGGATCACTTTTGGCCGCAATTTCACAATAATCTCACTAAAATCATGAATATAAATCATTCATTTTTTTCCAAATGCGAAAAATAGTGTAAAAAAGAAATTGCATCCGTCTGTCATTGTTCGTCATTTTGGTTATAAAATACCATTTTCAGCAATTGAACAATGAATGGCAACCAACGCTGATTGACTATTACTTAGGCATTTGCCAATGCATTTTACAGTAAGCGTCCAGGTAGTTAATATTGAAAAGTCATCATTCCCACCCCCAAAAAAGGTGTACGTCTCTGTAAGTACTCCTCCAACACAATTACAAAGGTAATTGAATCAACACCTGAATCAAATATCTCCGTTAATTTCAAGTTTCACCAGAAGTGGTTAACCTACTTTACCTTCATCATAATTTGGTCACAGCTGATTTTGAATGTGCAATACAGGCCTCTGCAAGGAAGGGTAAAAAGGCTCTGGTTTATAACAATCAATTTTGAATTTAATTGTTTCGCAGTAGGTTAATTGAAACATATATTTTGGCATGTATATATTCTTTTCAATATCTCATGGTTGATTTTGATGAGAAAATCAAGGTATACCTACTTTACTTTGTGAAAAGATATAGAATGCCAAAACGTCTCTTGCATTGAATTAGCTATATCTTGAAGTAGCTGTGTTTTTGTAGCTGGACAGCTGTTTGACAAATATTCGCTTTATAGTGTTGTAGGACTCAAACACAGTTGGGGGTGTATGTAAATATGGTTTATAATTGCTTGTTATTACTTTCTGATCGTAGGGCTAACTTTAGAGGGCAAACGGTAAAACGCTTCACCTACAAGGTGTCCCAAGTTCAAACAATTCTTAGTGCTGAATGTTTCTCATCCATTAACAATAGTATATCTCCTCTGTTCAGTTTGTGAATCCTAATCAGACATTTGGTGTTACCTGCTGAAAACCCAGGTCACCATTTGCATATTAAGAAAACAACATTTCTGGCAAAAATAAACAAAACCTGGTAAAAAAGCAATTTAAGCAATGTAAACTGCACATAACATTGGGTCTGTCTCATCAAAAAATTAGTCGGACACTTTCTCATGATCTCATGATTCATAAAATATATTTAGGTAAATGTCAGAGGCAGTCCCATTACCTCAATTGCATATAGGTATAGTTCTGTTCATTAGTAAAAGTATAAACCCTTTATAAGTATTAACCCTTTATCTGCCTATCATTAAGGATGCCAAACTAAGTTCACTTTTTTCAGATACACAGAAATAATTAAAAAACAGTTTATCAATCTTCTGGGAAAACTTTTTTTTGGAGCAACTCTCTTGTGTCGACAGATGATCACGGACTAGGTGTGTGCAGCCCTTACACGCAAAATCCCAAATATATAAACTATTTAAAGTCAAATAGGTATTTTAATTGACATTAGGTTTCAGCAAAATTATTAATACTTGATATTAAATATATACTATAATATATATATAAACACAAATTCACCACGGTGATCGACGCCTGACTCGTTTGGTATCCATGCTAAATTCTAGTGTTGTTCGATTAATCCTGAAATTTTCAGTGATCGTCGATGATGAAATAGTATTCATCGATGAAGAATACCAATCCAGTGTTATCGTTGCCCAAAAGTTGTCATTCTTTATTTGAATCGTTTAACTCAGGCCTTTTTCTGCCCATTTTGGGAAAAAGACCCTGTACAAATTGGGAAAATTTACGCCGTAAATTTTGCCCAATTGGGAAAAAATGTAATCGCTTTACGCCTCAAATTGGGAATTTTCATAAGTTAGTTGTACATAAATATCAGGTTGTTTTAATTGCCTGGTTTCAATACATGAAACATGATTTAAATATTGTTATTTTTATAATATTTCCTTGTAAACATTTGTATATTTGAACCCGACTTTGTAAAAAAAAAAAAATGGGGAATTTTATTTCAGAATTTGGGAAAAAACAACTATATTTGGCATTGGGAACGGGTCCAATAGTCGGACCCGTGAGAATAGTAGAAAAAGGCCTGTAACTTAAAATGAACGTTGATTGTATGAATTAAGTCTGCCAGCCAATCAAATGATGTTTAACAAAATAAAACAGGCAATGTTACCAAAATGTCGAAAGCGGAAGGGAAACAGAAGCAGTCAGAAGTGTGGGATAATGTTGGGTTTAAAATAATAAACTGAAATGACAAAGGAAAGTGCAAGAAAATATAATGCCGTGACACGATACGTGTTCATTTCTTTTCAAAAAGCTTCATTAAAATATCAGTCATTGTTATTTACATGTAGTAAAATCAAAACGATGAGGTATTTTTTTTATTTATTTTTTCTTGCACACGAATTGACAGTACCGTATATGGAAAGTTAATCAGTGTACCGGTAATTGTGTTTCTAAAAAAGATATTTTGACCAATTTGGTATTAAAGATAAAAAGTATGATGGTTTTAAAACTGGTTTGAATACTTTTTGTTGAAATATGTCGTCTCCTTTCAAGGAAAAACTTATGGTTTGACGATCTTTCCCTGGTTTTACTATCTGGTGTCTATCAAATATCTAGCTAATTTTGCATTTATGAGTTTTCAAATGTTTATGCAATATTAAATGTACATAAACCGTCCTTAGGCTCCAAGCTACTTTCATTTTGTGAATTATGGATGTTTCTTACCCTGGACATTTCATACCCATTTTTGGCGTTTGATGATTTGTACCCAGAACTGGGTACGAAACTCCCTTATTTAGGTTATTAGAAAAATCCGCAATTATAAATTTATCGCGATTAAAAGTCATTAATCGATCGTCTAAAATAGTTATTGAGGTTATTAGAAATATCCGCTATTATACATTAATCGCGATTAAAATCATTAATCGATCGTCTAAGCGATTTTTTAACCCTTCTAAATTCTTACCTTTAGCACTTTTATCGTAATACAGTGATTTGGTACAAGCCATGAACCGTTGAACTAAATTTGTAAATGTTTTTCTAGGTGACACATCATTTCAAGTGAAGAAATCGAGCTATAGTAAGAAGGTAGCCAAACAACTGAAGAAAGAATCATTGATGGAAAAAGAAGAAGGGCAGAACAGCATCAAACAAGAAAAAGAAGAACCAGTTCCAAAAGAAGTAGTAAAAGAGCCCAAAAAAGGTGTTGAGGACAGAATAAAGGTATGTGATATTTATCATATAACATGGCTTCTGGGAGTATAATAAAGCCATGACTTTTTTATCGTAATACACTAATGTATTATAGATGCAAATGAGGACCGAATGACTGTGTGTACAGTTAAACTTTTATTCTGAATTGTTTGCATGATATACGATACATTCAGACACCTTAAACAGGAGTGTGATTAACTTTTTAAGTAAGCGCAGGGCTTTTTTTCATGATTTTGGGAACATGACCCGTACCCCTGGAATTGGGAATTTTAGCACGATTTTTCATAAAATTGGAAATTTTAGCATGATTTTTAATACAATTCGGAAAAATATAAAGGAAGCATTCCTTTCATAATTATATCTTTAATACTGTTTTTTGTACACCAAGATAAACAGAAGCATTTATAAGCTTTTGAACCCCAATCATTGGAATTACACACTTAAAGGGACACTGTCCGTAACTTTTAGCTTATAAAACACCCAATAATTATGTTCGCAAACATTATACACTAAACATTATTCAATATTTACTAATTAAAAGCAAGATTGTTTAACGGAATTCAATCGCGGTACAAAAAAAGGCAAATCCACTTCAGGGGTTTGAACTCGCAGCCCATACTCGCAGTAAAAATAAGTGTGAGTGAGCGTAAAGTTGTCGGAACTCGCTCCTGACTGAGCAGGGTCCGACAAATCTTTAAAATCTGTGGTAGCCCACTGGGCTACCAGAAACTGAACTTGGTAGCCCGGCATGCGCGCGGCGGACACGAGGCGACTCATTAGCATTTTTCACATTGGTGAACTGTTATTGAACATGTTTGTTTGTAAATGGATTTACCAATAAAAGTATTTCTATAATATCTGACTTTTGACTTTGTTGTTTTACCAATATAAAAATAAAACAAATTATCAATTTCAAAAGTAATTTAGAGGCATTTTATAAAGATCTAAATCTAGACTTAAATTTTAAAAAGATTGTTTTAAATCATGTGGGTGCTAAAGCCAAATTATTATAAAATGCCTCTTAATCATTCATGCGAATGAGTCATCTGTACTTAAAAGTCATCAAAAAACGTGTAAAAAAATCGAAAATAAAATCTAGTCCAGGTTACATTTTTTTCTTACATTTTTAAGTTAGCGTTAATAAACAATAAAGTTGTGCTTTTATATACGAAATAAACACGTCTCTACTATCCATAGGCTAACGTCGACGGCTACACGCCCAAACAGATACATGTACATTGTATCCAAGGCTTTATTTAGTACACGTCGCTAACGGCCAGGTGATGTGATGACGTAGCGTGTACTGAGTTCATAAAGGAATGAACTACACATGTTTGTGTTGCATGCACATAACACAAGCACGTTTAAGTCATTTGTAAACGCGATGTTTTTAATATGGTGGTCAACACTAATTGATAAGCGTACGTGTTTTTAGCTCTGCTGATCAGAGATCAGCAGAGCTTATGCCGTGGTGCGGCGTCCGTCGTCTGTCCGTCCGTTAACTTTTATTTGTAGCGACTACTCCTCTGAAACTACTTGATGGATATTCATAAAACTTTACAGAAATGTTGCCCATGAAGTCTAGTTGATCCTAGCAAAAATTCATGTTGATGTGAAATCCAAGATGGCCACCAAAGCTAAAAATAGATTTTTAAAATACAAGTTTGTAGCGACTACTTCTTGAAAACTATAAGTGATATTGATATGGGACATTTTCTAAAATGATCAGCATGGCATGAGGTTGGTCCTTGTCGAAAATCGTTTTGATTCGACGTTAAACATGGCTGCCAGCGGCCATCTTTGTTTACATAGAGTTATATAATGAAAACTTGTAGCGACTACTCCTCTGAAACTACTTGACAGATTTTCATGAAACTTCACAGGAATATTGCTCTTGATGTCTTAATTGATCCTAGCAAAATTTCAGGTTGGCCGGAAATTCAAGATGGCCACCACGGCTAAAAATAGATTTTTAAAAAATAAGTTTGTAGTGACTACTACTTGAAAACTATAAGAGATATTGATATGGGACTTTTTCTAAAATGATCAGCATGACATGATGGTTATCCGAGTTGAACATTATTTTGATTCGACGTTAAACATGGCTGCCAGTGGCCATCTTTGTTTACATAGAGTTATATAATGTAAACTTGTAGCGACTATTCCTCTGAAACTACGACGGCTTTTCATGAAACTTCACACAAATGTTGCTCTTGATGTCTAATTGATCTTAGCAAAATTTCAGGTCGGCCGGAAATTCAAGATGGCCGCCATGGCTAAAAATAGATTTTTAAAAAATAAATTTGTAGCGACTACTTCTTGAAAACTATAAAAGATATTGATATGGGACTTTTTCTAAAATGATCAGCATGACATGATGGTTATCCGAGTCGAACATTATTTTGATTCAATGTTAAACATGGCTGTCAGCGGCCATCTTTGTTTACATGGAGTTATATAATGAAAACTTGTAGCGACTACTCCTCTGAAACTACTTGACGGATTTTCATGAAACTTTACAGGAATGTTGCTCTTGATGTCTAATTGATCCTAGCAAAATTTCAGGTCGGCCGGAAATTCAAGATGGGCACCATGGCTAAAAATAGATTTTCAAAAAACAAGTTTGTAGCGACTACTTCCTGAAATCAAAATCAATCAGTAGAGCTTCAAGGTCATTGACCTCTTGTTTTAAATTATGAGCGAACTTTTTTGCATCAAAAATCAAATCAAGAAAGCGCGTGACATGTTGATAAAAAATGTGTTGCTCGCCAAAAATAATGTATATTTACGATATCAGGTAAGTACATGCCACAGAGTTCTTCTATTTATAGAAATTATGCAAAAATAATTAAATTTTTCTTGGTTGTTGAGATATTCAAGATCAAAGTTCGCATATAAACAACTATTCCCGATAATTTTTAGCTCTACTGATCAGAGATCAGCAGAGCTTATGCCGTGGTGCGGCGTCCGTCGTCCGTCCGTCCGTCCGTCTGTCTGTCCGTAAACTTTTATTTGTAGCGACTTCACAGCTGAAACTACTGGATGGATATTCATGAAACTTTACAGAAATGTTGCCCATAAAGTCTAGTTGATCCTAGCAAAAATTCATGTTGATGTGAAATCCAAGATGGCCGCCAAAGCTAAAAATAGAGTTTTAAAATACAAGTTTGTAGCGACTTCTTCTTGAAAACTATAAGTGATATTGATATGGGACTTTTTCTAAAATGATCAGCATGACATGATGTTGATCCTAGTCAAAAATCGTTTTGATTCAACGTTAAACATGGCTGCCAGCAGCCATCTTTGTTTACATAGAGTTATATAGTAAAAACTTGTAGCGACTACTTCTCTGAAACTACTTGGCGGATTGTCATGAAACTTTACAGGAATGTTGCTCTTGATGTCTAAATGATCCTAGAAAAATTTCAGGTCGGCCGGAAATTCAAGATGGCCGTCACAGCTAAAAATAGATTTTTAAAAAATAAGTTTGTAGCGACTACTTCTTGAAAACTATAAGTGATATTGATATGGGACTTTTTCTAAAATGATCAGCATTACATGATGTTGATCCTAGTCAAAAATCGTTTTGATTCAACGTTAAACATGGCTGCCCGGCCATTTTTGTTTACATAGAGTTATATAGTAAAAACTTGTAGCGACTACTCCTCTGAAACTACTTGGCGGATTGTCATGAAACTTTACAGGAATGTTGCTCTTGATGTCTAATTGATCCTATCAAAATTTCAGGTCGGCCGGAAATTCAAGATGGCCGTCACAGCTAAAAATAGATTTTTAAAAAATAAGTTTGTAGTGACTACTTCTTGAAAACTATAAGTGATATTGATATGGGACTTTTTCTAAAATGATCAGCATGACATGATGTAGATCCTTGTGGAAAATGTTTTTGATTCGACGTTAAACATGGCTGCCAGTGGCCATCTTTGGTTACATAGAGTTATATAGTAAAAACTTGTAGCGACTACTCCTCTGAAACTACTTGACGGATGTTCATGAAACTTCACAGGAATGTTGCTCTTGATGTCTAGTTGATCCTAGAAAAATTTCAGGTCGGCCGGAAATTCAAGATGGCCGCCACAGCTAAAAATAGATTTAAAATAAATAAGTTTGTAGCGACTACTTCTTCAAAACAATAAGAGATATTGATATGGGACTTTTTCTAAAATGATCAGTATGACATGATGTTGGTCCTTGTCGAAAATCGTTTTGATTTGACCTTAAACATGGCTGCTTTGTTTACATAGAGTTATATAATGAAAACTTGTAGCGACTACTTCTTTGAAACTACCTGACGGATTTTCATGAAACTTCACAGGAATGTTGCTCTTAATGTCTTATTGATCTTAGCAAAATTTCAGGTCGGCCGGAAATTCAAGATGGCCGCCACGGTTAAAAATAGATTTTCAAAAAACAAGTCTGTAGCGGCTACTTCCTGAAATCAAAATCAATCAGTAGAGCTTCAAGGTCATTGACCTCTTGTTGTTATTGTTTACCAGGGCCGTCAGTTCAGAAAAACAGAAATTCTTATAATTGGTATGGTGCCCCGATGCAGCTTTTTTTAAATAGCGCCGGTCAGGATTGTTATTCGCTTTTTGATTATGTTGCCTGGATATAATTATTGACGACGTTTGGTAAAATATTTGTGATACAAACAATTATTTCGCAATTAAAAATGAAAACTAAAAATATCCAGTCAGTTAAATCGCCGTGAAACTCCGGCGAGTTCTCACTGGGATTCTCCGCGATGATGACCGAGAATACCCATATTTTAATCGCGGTGGATAAAATTTACTCACAAAATCGGTACGTCCTCGGTGGAAAAAAATCGTCGCGATGAGTGGGAAATGTCGTAATCCGCGTGGTACCATCTGTATTATCATTTGATTTTTGACTTCTTTAATTGTATTAGTCAATCGCCAGGTTTTTATTGCATGCAATTTGCAAACTCAGGAAAAAGGAGACACAGTCTTCTCCCATAATGCCCCTTGGCCATCCAATCAAATGTTTTCCAGTCGTGTCCGAGTGAATAAATTATTGAAGCAGCATCGTTATTATCCAATCAAAGAGTGTACCCTAGTATTAAAACAACTAATGAATATGAATGAGTTACGCATGTGTCAATCGATCTGGTCCGATCACCCGTGGTGTCTAAACACCTTGTTAATTGGTGTTATTATCGACGCGTGGCGGTGTAATCTTATCTGACTAATTAGCTGGGAACACAGGATTTTATGATATGGATTTAGAGCTAAAATCTGTTTTTTTGCCGGGCTACTTCAAAAGAAAATTTGCAGTAGCCCGCCGGACGCAAGATAGAAAAAAATGGTAGTCCGGATCTCGACTTTTGGTAGCCCGCGGGCTCCGGGAAGAGGATTTGTCGGACCCTGCTGAGCTAAGCGGGCTATACATATTACGCAATACATACTATGGTGAAAACCTTTTGCGCTGTGGAAGTCACGTGAACGCATCAATGGTAAATATTGTGGGTCCCACTTTATTTACATTTAATAATTAAAACTTTCTTTTTTTTCAAACTCACGAATGTATTTCTAAATACTTCTTAGGGTCTATCCTCATCTTTTCATGTATACATTTCAATAAATAAAAGTCAGACAGTTATTTGGTTATGCTCAATATCTGCTTACTTACGGACAGTGTCCCTTTAAAGAAAAAAACATATATTTTTTTTAATTGGGAATTTTTTCCTCTTAATTGGGAAAAATATATATGTTTTGGCATTGGGAATATGACCGAATTTCGGCTATAAAAACAGCCAAAAAAAACCTGAAGCGGCACACAGAGCAGAGTAGCCTTGTATTTTGATTGCTACTTAAATACAATATTAGTAAAAGTTCATAGTAGCTGGGTAGACCAGACCTGCCTACTGGCCTCAGACCTGCCTACTGGCCTCTTAATGACACCCCTGCTTAAATATGTATCAATATTGGAAATGTTACTTTATAAAATGTATGTTAGTAACATTGAATTTGGTTTAAGTTGTCGCATTATTTGTAGTACAGATGCATTAGTCCCGTACATGCAAACAACTGAAACAGCTGATCCAATTATTTTTGCGTACATGATACGTCTCATTGATAGGGAATCAAGTTAATACAAATAAAGATCCTTAGTACAAAATGACCCAGGCCAGTATGTCCCAAGTTTGTGTATAGAGAGGTATATTGAACCTTTTAAAAGGGGGAGCGATTTAGGCCCATGTGGGCCTCCTGTTATGATATCTTTTCCTAAAATTATATGTGATCATGCAACACGTCATTTACTTTATCTCAACAGAAATTACGAGAAGAGTTCCAGACCATGAATGGTGATGAAGCGGCTGCACTTGAAGGAGAAGATAGCGAAGATGAGGGAGCTTTCAAGAAAATGTTGAAGAGTAAGTTGTACCAGAGACTTGTTTTAACCATCTTAGGATGGTCAACTTCATTTTAGATGTTTATTCTTGTGTGTTTTGTACCAGGACTTCGATTATATTCTTTATAATGCCCCAGGTTGTGCATAGTTATACCCTGCTACGAAGTTAGGGCTATATACTGGTTTCACCTTGTCCGTCTGTAGACGCATCCTTGTCCATTCCATAACTCCTCTCCCCCTGAAGTTAATCTCATAAAACTTCATGGGTGGACTGAGTGTGATGAGAGGATGACCACTGTTGATTTTGAGGTCAGTAGGTCAAAGGTCAAGGTCACCGGGACCCGATAATGAAAACCTTGTCCGCTCCATAACTCCTCTTCCCCTGAAGCAAATCTCATATAGGTGAACTGCCTTTTTTTAGAGGATGACTTTCTGATTTTGAGGTCAAAGGTCAAGGTCACCAGAACCCGATGATGGAAAACATTTTGCGCTCCATAACTCCTCTCCCTCTGAAGCAAATCTCATGAAACATAGGTGAACTCTTGGTGGTGAGAGGATGACCCCTATTGATTTTGAGGTCAGTAGGCCAACAGGACACGATAATGAAAACATTTTCCACTCCATAACTCCTCCCGCTGAAGCAAATCTCATGAAACTTCGTAGGTGACCTGCCTGTGGTGAGAGGATGACCCCTATTGATTTTGAGGTCAGTAGGTCAAGGTCACCGGGACCTGATAATTAAAACATTGTCCGCTCCATAACTATTCTCCCCCTGAAGCAAATCTCACGAAACTTCATAGACTACCTTTTTGAGGTCAGTAGGACAACGGTAACCGGCACCCGACCATGAAAATCCTTGTCTGTGTAACTCGACTCCCCCTTAAGCAAATCCAATGAACTTTGTCCGCTCCGTAACTCCTCTCCCCCTGAAGCAAATCTCGTGATACTTCACGAGGTCAGTGGTCAAGGTCACCGGGACCTGACTGTGAAAATCCTTATCTGCTCTGTTACTCGTCTCCCCCTGAAGCAAATCTCATAAAACTTCTTGGGTGAGAGGACGGCCCCTATTAATTTTGAAAGGTCAAGTCACTGGGACCCGACCATGAAAAGTCGCTCCATAATGCCTCTCCCTCTGAAGCAACTCTCATAAAAGGAACATTCACACATATTTAACACAAAATTCTTTCTTTTTTATTTAATTAATATTATATTTTTTTATTCATACAGTTACCTATCATGAAAATCCTATTTCACTCAATCTTTACTCAAACGTTAACGTGGGAAATGGGGTGGGGGTATGGGGGACTGGTAGCGGGGGTATATTTGTTGGCCTTAAAAGGCGACAGCTCTAGTTTGGATTTTGTTTCAGAGTATTACAAATGATGTCAATGTTTTGTTTCTTAAGTGTCGAATTAGAAGTAAATTAAGAACACGGAAGCGGGTTAGACCTGTAAGTGAGGAAGTATGGATTCTTACGGAAGGCGGGAGGTGCACAGTACTGGTTATTTATAAGAAAATGGAAGATTAGGTTGACAAACTTTCTGCGTTTAATAACATGAATTACTACTTCTTTCCCAAAGGAGGAGAAATTCCAGATGCTACAACAATTCACCAGATTCGTAAACAACGCCAGTTGGCACGCGATACGGGAGATTTCCTTCCTTTGGATGATACAGTCAAGTACGAGAACAGTTCATCCCGGCTTATAAGGTATGGACAGTTTTTGTCTCCTTCTCGAAGAAAATGGAAGATAACTGTGTTATATTTAAGCTCAGTTATATTTTGGAAAGTACACGATTTTTCAGTTGTAACGAAAGCTATCAGAACTTTAATCAGTCACGATGTCTTCCTGGGTAGAACCAGTACTAAGCAAATACAGATTAAATGTCTCGCTCAGGGACACATATGGTCCAGTGTTTTATCTACCCCTGCGTCATGCGTCAAATTCGCAGTGTTTTCCGATTAGACACAAATATTGTTGCCGAAGCGTACATTGACGCAGCCGAAAAACGAAAAAGGAGCCGTAAAATAAACGTAGTCATAAGCGATTTTCATGATATAAGTAATTTTCTTTGGCTGAATTGTACGCAGTGTCCAATCAAATAAGTTGTTCCAAGATGTTGTCAGCGTTCTACGCAAAATGTCAAATAAGCAAAAGCAGATTCTAAACAAACAAAATTACAGAGGCCAAACTGAAAAACTCGTGTTTTTTTTGTATGAAAATGAAATAAGGCTTAGTTAGTCCAGTGTTTTATCTTAAATTGGCTACATAAAATACTTTGAAAGGTATTTTGTGTAATTCAAACAATTAAAAATGAACATAATATTTATTTTAAAAATGTTGAGAATTGATCACCAGTTTCAATGTGACGCATATGTTTCGATTTTGACGCATTGTTTTTTGCCTGGGTGTGTCAAATGACTCACATGTAGCCAATTGTAGATAAAACACTGATGGTCATGGTGGGGATCGAACCCACGACTTCGATCTTGGGTCCATCGCTACCACTAGACCACAGCACAGCACAGTTTGTGTGTTTAGCTTTATTTCTTGAGAAAACTATACACAATATCAATCAAACTTGAATCATATAGGTATAACAGCTCTATTTCTGAGCAAAAACACAAATGGCCTTGACTTTTACTAGTCCGTATAACAGCTCTATTTCTGAGCAAAAACACAAATGGCCTTGACTTTTACTAGTCTGTATTACAGTTCTATTTCTGAGCAAAAACACAAACGGCCTTGACTTTTACTAGTCCATATTACAGCTCTATTTCTGAGCAAAAACACAAATGGCCTTGACTTTTACTAGTCCGTATTACAGCTCTATTTCTGAGCAATAACACAAATGGCCTTGACTTTTACTAGTCTGTATTACAGCTCTATTTCTGAGCAAAAACACAAATGGCCTTGACTTTTACTAGTCCATATTACAGCTCTATTTCTGAGCAAAAACACAAATGGCCTTGACTTTTACTAGTCCGTATAACAGCTCTATTTCTGAGCAAAAACACAAATGGCCTTGACTTTTACTAGTCCGTATTACAGCTCTATTTCTGAGCAATAACACAAATGGCCTTGACTTTTACTAGTCCGTATTACAGCTCTATTTCTGAGCAAAAACACAAATGGCCTTGACTTTTACTAGTCCATATTACAGCTCTATTTCTGAGCAAAAACACAAATGGCCTTGACTTTTACTAGTCCGTATTACAGCTCTATTTCTGAGCAATAACACAAATGGCCTTGACTTTTACTAGTCTGTATTACAGCTCTATTTCTGAGCAAAAACACAAATGGCCTTGACTTTTACTAGTCCATATTACAGCTCTATTTCTGAGCAAAAACACAAATGGCCTTGACTTTTACTAGTCCGTATTACAGCTCTTTTTCTGAGCAATAACACAAATGGCCTTGACTTTTACTAGTCTGTATTACAGCTCTATTTCTGAGCAAAAACACAAATGGCCTTGACTTTTACTAGTCCATATTACAGCTCTATTTCTGAGCAAAAACACAAATGGCCTTGACTTTTACTAGTCCGTATAACAGCTCTATTTCAGAGCAAAAACACAAATGGCCTTGACTTTTATTAGTCCGTATTACAGCTCTATTTCTGAGCAATAACACAAATGGGCTTGACTTTTACTAGTCCATATTACAGCTCTATTTCTGAGCAAAAACACAAATGGCCTTGACTTTTACTAGTCCATATTACAGCTCTATTTCTGAGCAAAAACACAAATGGCCTTGACTTTTACTAGTCCATATTACAGCTCTATTTCTGAGCAAAAACACAAATGGCCTTGACTTTTACTAGTCCATATTACAGCTCTATTTCACAGAAAAAACACAAATGGCCTTGACATTTACTAGTCAGTTTTATACTGAATTTTTGCATTTTTTCAGAAACTTCATGCACTAAATCTGCCAGACTTTGATCTTAGTTATATAAGTGGCAGATAGAGCCTGAGGAATAAAATACGATAGATCATTTCCATAATTAACTGACCTTGACCTTACTTTTTTACGAGTCATTAGCTTCTTAATTTTAGGTTTCTATTGTGTTTGCTCCTGAATCTCAGGTGTGTAGATTGTGTAACTTGACACAAGTTGCACCCCTTTAAACATATAGTCCGTATATAGGAGGAAGGGTTTGGATTCAAATTAATTCTGATGGCTGGCATGGCGCAGTCGGTAGCGCGGCGGATTTGTAACCGGAGGCCCCTGGTTCAATCCTCCGTGGTGCCACTGAGTTCCGTCGGTGTGTTCTTGGGCAAGACACTTTCCCTTAGCCTCGTCCGTCAGATGGGGACGTAACCCGGGCGTTTCCGTGTATCGGTCTATCCTCCGAGCACGTTAAAGAACCATAGGAATCTATTCGTTTATAAGAGTAAGGCAGGTTCCCGGTTTCCTATGTATCCTTCCCCACTCTCTGGGCCTGCTCTAAATAACCTATACTGTGTTGATGAGCCGTTAAACAACATTCAATTCAAATTTATTCTAAAGCTATAAATGTGACAAAGAAGCGGTAGCGAGGATTTTTTTTTTAATGAGTCAATATCCTAATCTCGTCCTGTTTGTGATATTTCAGGGAGGATGACAACGACAAGAGTGATGATGATGAAGATCAGAGAGTAGACTTCGCTACCAACCAGGCCGCCTTGGAACGCCAGCGGATGAAGGACAACTTCCTACGAGCTGAACATGGTGAGTCTCAAGAAATGACTGAGTGTGGTTTTTGACTTGTGCTTGAAAGTAACTACACGAAATTGTGTCTTATAACGAATATAATTTTCATCAGACAATATAAACAACTCGAGAAGCAAAAATTGTGACTAGCTGTAATAAATTTTTGAGGTAACATTATTAAAAAGTTGACTTATGTGACTTGTTAGCTCTGCTGATCAGAGATCTTATGCCGTGGTGCGGTATCCGTCTGTCTGTCCGTCCGTAAACTTTTATTTGTAGCGACTACTCCTCTGAAACTACTGGATGGATATTCATGAAACGTTACAGAAATGTTGCCCATGAAGTCTAGTTGATCCTAGCAAAAATTCATGTTGTTGTGAAATCCAAGATGGACGCCAAAGCTAAAAATAGATTTTTAAAATACAAGTTTGTAGCGACTACTTCTTGAAAACTATAAGTGATATTGATATGGGACTTTTTCTAAAATTATCAGCATGACATGTTGTTGGTCCTTGTCAAAAACCGTTTTGATTCGACGTTAAACATGGTTGCCAGCGGCCATCTTTGTTAACATAGAATTATATAGTAAAAACTTGTAGCGACTACTCCTGAAACTACTTGGCGAATTTTCATGAAACTTTACAGGAATGTTGCTCTTGATGTCTAATTGATCCTAGCAAAATTTCAGATCGGCCAGAAATTCAAGATGGCCACCACAGCTAAAAATAGATTTTAAAAAATAAGTTTGTAGCGACTACTTCTTGAAAACTATAAGTGATATTGATATGGGACTTTTTCTTAAACGATCAGCATGACATGATGTTGATACGAGTCGAACATTATTTTGATTTGACGTTAAACATGGCTGCCAGTGGCCATCTTTTTTTACATAGAGTTATAGTTAAAACTTGTAGCAACTACTCCTCTGAAACTACTTGACGAATGTTCATGAAACCACAGGAATGTTGCTCTTGAGGTCTAGTTGATCCTAGAAAAATTTCAGGCTGGCCGGAAATTCAAAATGGCCACCACGGCTAAAAATAGATTTAAAATAAATAAATTTGTAGCGACTACTTCTGGTAAATGATATTGATATGGGACATTTTCTAAAATGATCAGCATGACATGATGTTGATCCGAGTCGAAATTTATTTCGATGCGACTTTAAACATGGCCGCTAGCGGCCATCTTTGTTTACATATAGTTATATAGTTAAAACTTGCAGCGACTACTCCTCTGAAATTACTTGACGAATTTTTATGAAACTTCACAGGAATGTTGCTCTTGCTGTCTAATTGATCCCAGAATTTTTTTAGGTCGGCCGGAAATTCAAGATGGCCGCCATGGCTAAAAACAGTTTTTTAGCTCTACTGGCCGAAGGCCAGCAGAGCTTATGGGATGCCGAGTTGTCCGTCGTCCGTCCGTCCGTCGTCCGTCCGTCGTCCGTCGTCCGTCCGTTGTTAACTTTTGTCTCGTTAAGACGATAGGGCCTTCATTTTTCATCCAATCTTTGCCAAACTTTAACAGGTTGTTAATATCAATGAAAGCTCGGATGAGTTCGAAAACCAGCCAGATCGGCCAAGTAACAGCGGAGTTATGGCCCTTGATTTAGTTAAAAATGCTATATTGCTATATTTTGCCTCGTTAAGACGATAGGGCCTTCATTATTCAACCTATCTATACCAAACTTTACCACATTGTTAATATCAATGAAAGCTCGGACAAGTTCGAAAACCAGCCAGATCGGACCAGTAACACCAGAGTTATGGCCCTTGATTTAGTTAAAAATGCTATATTTTGCCTCGTTAAGACGATAGAGGCTTCATTGTTCATCCGATCTTTATCAAACTTTATCAGATTGTTAATGTCATTGAAAGCTTGAACAAGTTCGAAAACCAACCATATCGGACCAGTAACAGCGGAGTTGTGGCCATTGATTTAGTTAAAAATGCTATATTTTACCTCGTTAAGACGATAGGGGCTTCATTGTTCATCTGATCTTTACCAAACTTTATCAGATTGTTAATATCAATGAAAGCTCGAGCAAGTTCGAAAACTAGCCATATCGGACCAGTAACAGCGGAGTTATGGCCCTTGATTTAGTTAAAAATGCTATAGTTTGCCTCATTAAGACGATTGGGGCTTCATTGTTCATCCGATCTTTATCAAACTTTATCAGATTGTTAATGTCATTGAAAGCTCGAACAAGTTCGAAAACCAACCATATCGGACCAGTAACAGCGGAGTTGTGGCCCTTGATTTAGTTAAAAATGCTATATTTTACCTCGTTAAGACGATAGGGGCTTCATTGTTCATCTGATCTTTACCAAACTTTATCAGATTGTTAATATCAATGAAAGCTCGAGCAAGTTCGAAAACTAGCCATATCGGACCAGTAACAGCGGAGTTATGGCCCTTGATTTAGTTAAAAATGCTATAGTTTGCCTCATTAAGACGATTGGGGCTTCATTGTTCATCCGATCTTTACCAAACTTGATCAGATTGTTAATATCAATGAAAGCTCGGACAAGTTTGAAAAACAAACATATCGGACCAGTAACAACTTAGTTATGGCCCTTGATTTAGTTCAAAACGCTATATTTTGCCTTGTTAAGACGAGAGGGCCTTCATTTTTCATCCGATCGTTACCAATCTATTTTTTTTTAATTATTTTTTTAAATTAATATATTTATTTATTTATTTATTTATTTTTTTTAATTATTATTATTTTTTTTTTTTTTTAAATTTTTTAAATGTTTTTTTTTTTTTTTTTTAATTTTTTTAATTTTTTCTTTTAATTTTTTCTTTTAATTTTTTTTAATTAATATTTTTTTTTAGCTCTATGTTGTACCAGTCGGACCAGTAACAGAGGAGTTATGGCTCTTGATTTAGTTAAAAATGCTATATTTTGCCTCGTTAAAGGTAGGGTCTTCATTTTCATCTGATCTTTACTGAACTTTAACAGATTCTTGAGTTATGGCCCTTGATTTAGTTCAAAGCTGTTTTTTCCCGAAACTTTCAAAAAAACGTTAATGGCAGTCACTCGCTTCATTGATGTTATAAGAGCCATGTTAGCCAGTAGAGCGTCCACAGGCCCTCTTGGGCCTCTTGTTAAAAAGCATGACAACACGTTGATTCTTGTCGAAAATTATTTTGATTCGACATTAAACATGGCTGCCAGTGGCCATCTTTGTTTACCTAGAGTTATATAGTAAAAACCAACTTGTAGCGACTACTCCTCTGAAACTACTTGACAGATGTTTATGAAACTTCACAGGAATGCTGACCTAGCTATCAAAATCTATCAGTAGAGCTTCAAGGTCATTGACCTCTTGTTTTCATCAATGTTTTGACATAAATATGTACAAAAAATGTAATAAAGAGGCATATGTGTCGTTTCGAGACTACAGCTTGGTGGTTAGGCGCTGGCATGGAAAGCCAGAGGGCCAAAGACCCTGAGTGTGAGTCACTGTTGATTTACCATTTTTTCACCCCATATATATATTATATATTTACTCTTGAACACGAGTTGGTAGTGTGATCTTAATGTACTATCTGTACATGTCTGCAGGCAGTGATGAGGGTAGTGACCAGGAGAGAGAGTGGGAGGAACAACAGATCATGAAGGGTGTCAGCGCCATACAACAGGTAGGATTTCATTGGTCCTGCATTACCGATTAATAATTATTTCTTGTAGACTTATTTTTAGAGATCTTTCAGCTGTTATGAAAAATCAACTTACACATTTAACTTCATGCCTATTTGAAATGTTAATTTGTATATTGCCAGTAAATATAAACCAGTTCAATATCTAGTATTATGGATGCTTTAACATCGAGATTTGGAGTAAAAAAATATAAGCAAAAATTAACTATTGAAGATGTGGCTGAACCCCTAGTAGCCATTAGGCCAAATCAAATGTTTGTGTGATATCTGTTGCATGATAAAAAAAAATAGATATGATTTTTGTTTTTTTTTCTTCTCAAATTACAAAGGGTAGGAAGCAGCAATAAAGATTACAAACCATGTATGCTTATTAATTCAGATGCCAAAAAGTATTCAGGGTCGCAGTGAACAAATTGAGATGGTCGTTCGGGAAAACAGAACCACACCTACTGCTCTGTTTGGCCTATATCTTGTCATCAGTCGTTTAAAACTTCTATTCTAGGTGGCATCCACTCAGGACCTGTTTGCCATGGATCAGGACAGTCCGTCTGCTGATGGTATGTATAGTAATGGTTACCAAGACAACCAGGCTAGCCAACCTCGGATGTTTGACTCTATTCCCAGGGTGCCTAAGGCTACAGAAGACCTAACATTAGAGTCACTGGTTAAACGCTTAAAGGAGAGGTAAGAATACAATCTTACAAAATTAAAACGATAAATTCCATGTTTAATTTTGAATAATGTTTATTATCATTGACTTTAAATTGTATGCTAGACTGTATTTCTTTTCAACAGGAAGCTTAGCCTTGACAGACGGGCGGCATTTTGTAACTATTTGTTTATAGGTCTCATTTAAAAACCTCACCAATAACCAATCAGCATTGAGTACTTAAGAAACCATATCAAAACATTTTTGAACCATCAGTATATGATTGGTCTCAGGGCCTTCCCCAGTCATTTATAGCATAGAGGCACCGCGATCCCTTAACTTTAAACACCGACATGCCGCGATCCCTTTATCTGACTGCGACCCTTTAAACCCGTGACGCGATCCCTTAAAATTGGGTCAAAACATTCATTTCCCCGTGTTAATGACATATCTGACAAAATAACGCCTTGAGGCATAAACTCCTGACAAACATACGTCCTTGGCTCCTGATCGAGGAGTTTAGTTTGAGACATCACAATCATAAATGGAATAACAGTAGGGGTACTGCCCTTAATATTTATTTGTCGGTGTATTCCAAGTCCTAGCACAATAGAGTGAAAGCTACAATTCATATTCTCTATCCCTCTTTGTACATGCACACCTTTGTCTCCTTGCTGATTCTACTTCTACATTAGACTTACCACAATGGAGGACGTTCATCGGGCACACAAACTGGAGTCGGAGAAACTGGTGACGGACCTTGACGATACCAAGAAGAGTATTGAGACGTGTGAAATCAGCGTACCAGTCTTGGAGAGCCGCTTTCGGTTCTTCCAAGAAATGAGGGGGTATGTTCGCGACTTGGTTGAATGTTTGAATGAAAAGGTGGGTTTCTCATACATGTTGGGCAGGCCTTCTGTGTCAGTTTTGTTATTCAGGATGGGAGGGAAGTTTTTATTCGTGTTTTTGATAGAACTTGCTGATGTTAAATATTGAAACCTATTAAGGTTCCACTTAAGATTTGAATATTAATACTCAAGTAAGTAAGATATAGAACACATGTTGGAAAGTTAAACTAAAGTCAACATAGGTTTAAAACTCGACTTAGTCCTGCATTTAGTCCCTATTTCTCATACATCAAAAATGAATGTGTTAAATACTGGCATAATCAAGGTATTAAAACAGAAAATATCAGCAAGCTGTATCAGAAGTGTTGAACACATAACAGAAAACAGAGGCCATGTGTTTTGGGAGGGTTTGCGTGTCATCCTTGCTACTGTCTATCTGTTCTTTACTTTCTCTCTTGCTTTAAAATGTGTTAATCAATACTGTTTGCATTACAGGGCAGGCATGTACTATAGACTGTAATTTATATTATCAAAGTTTTGATAAATGTACAAAAACACTGCAAAAAAAACTGCAAAAGGAGGCAATATCTAACATATTTATCTACATGTAAATAACTACAAATTACTTTATTGGGACATCACATCATTATGTAAATTTATATTGAATCATGTCTTGTACATCGAGTGCAAATAATTACAAACATGTGATTTGATTTTGAACATCTTTTGAACATGTTCGAATGCATTCACACTGTTAGCATACTGACCAAATGGAAGACGGTAGATGCTGAAGAGAAGGTTTGTAGTCCACAGCGATGAGCAACACTCCCTTTCATGATAGTCTATCTTACTCCAGTACTTGGATACCTCCCGTCGTAATATAATCAAGTTGCACATGCTTATGTCTGTTGGAGGATTCATATTGATTTAATTGGTTGAAATCGATTTTGATTGACAACTGACATAATGTAGATGTATTTAAAATAAATATAACCATACTTGTTCTAATGGAAATGGGAAAAATCGACATGTTTTCTTAAAAGTGGATGTGAATTTTAAGTTTAATTTTTTCTCGCTTGACATACATGTAGGTTTAAAACACTATTTTTAACATATGTAGAATATTTTGATAAAAGTATTTTGTTCTTAAACTTCATTTAGCAGATTCATTATAGCGTGTGTAATACTGGACTTTAACATTCTGTTGATTTCATTTGGCCTTTGCAAAAATGCTTTGCTCTTGTACTCACTGCATTATGGTATATCAGCAAAATCAGACCAGAAATGACCTTCACCTTCTCCTTTCTACCACAGGTCCCCATCATCAATGACCTTGAGTCACGGATGTTTAACCTTCTGAAGAACCGTGCATCAAAGTTTGCGAGTCGTAGACAACAAGACATCCAGGATCAGTGCCACGCATACATGATGAGTCGGTACTTTATTGACGTAGACTGCTTGTACACGCAGATAGTTTCTCAAATATTGTTTAATCAGATTTACATTGCTTTTGAAGTATCTTTTAAAAAATCCAAAAAAAAATAATATTTGTTTAAATACAAAAATGTAATGTTGTAAATTAGTCCTAGTCCCAAAGTTATTCTAGAGAAAACCTATCGCTGTTGGCAAAAAGTGGTTAAATACAATGAATCTGTTCTAGTCCCAAAGGTAATTCCTTAAATACTATATTTTCCCTTGTAGTAACACCTCCCTTGATAGAACTGTAGCGCCTCCCTCCATAGAATCCCCTCCAACTACCATTAAAAAATTTAAATAAATCAATACATTTTTTATCTCTTCTTTTCAAAATTTATTCAAAATTCAATAAAGTTTTCGGTAAAAGAAAATATTTATTTTGTAAGAATGCCCCTTTGCAATTTGCATATTGCCCAGGTACTATTATTAGGGAAAATATGTTTTTTCCTTAAATAGGTATACTGTTGATTTTGAATCGGTGTCTATATTTACATGTATTTAGTTTACCTGCTTTATCAAGTGTAAAACTCCCTTCTTTTGTAAAAGGTGGATACTGGGGGAGGGGGGTCCAGAGTATGTTAAGAAGAAGTTTTACTGTTTTGTTTTTTCTGTCGACTTATTAAACTATTTTGTCCTACAGATAAGTCCCAGGTAGTTATGGATGCTGAGGATCACGCTAGACAACGCAGGATTGCCGAGAGAGAAGCCAGAAGGTATGTAGCTTTGAAATCTACAGTAGTTTTAAAATAATTTTATCATGCAGATATGCACTTTTCTGCCTAATAAAGGGGCAACCTATTAAATTTTGCTTTAAGTAGGCACTGACCAATAAAGCAAATCAATGCGGAATCCTTCGGCGTTAATACAAACAAAAAACAACATGGCGACGTCCTCGATAAGCGTACCATTCTGAGAAATAAGTAATAATAGTAATTCATACAGAAAATATGGATAATCTACATGATAAATAGAATATTATGTCAGTGCCTTTTACTATCAAGTTTCTTAGGCGAGGCTTAGAAAACGAAGAATGGCGAGGCTCTATATATTCAAAAATGTATATGCTTGAATGTTTTTGGAACCCAATTGGCATGTCAGAAAAAAGTCAATGCATTCCCAAAAACAGGTAGAATTTTCCATATTGGTGTAGGAAACTGAATACCATGGTTTTGAAATGACTGGGGAACTAGAACATGATACCTTTTAGGGGACCCTGGCTCGGACCTCACCAGTGCTCCCCCCCCCCCCCCAAGTGACTTTTCCTTAGCCTCGTCCGTCTGATGGGGATGTCAATCGAAGTCTATCCTCTGAACACCTTAAAGAACCATAGGAAGCTATTCCTTAGTATTTAATGGGTTTTCCTTAGCCTCGTCCGTCTGATGGGGATGTCAATCGAAGTCTATCCTCTGAACACCTTAAAGAACCATAGGAAGCTATTCCTTAGTATTTAATGGGTAGAGCAGGTTCCTGAATTCCTATAATATATCCTTCCCTTCTCTTGGACAGCTATCAATAACGTTCAGCGTGTTGATACGCCATTATTAAAACTGCATTCTATTACCAATTTTGTCATACAAACTATTATTTGCTTGAATCATGTTCTATTATTTGCTTATATCATGTTCATGAAAATACGTCAAAGAAAAAATTAAGCCTTTGTAAATTGGTTTGTGAACAATTCATTACTCGTATTCTTGCAGAGCTTTGATGGTTCTACCCAGGTTCACGCCCCCATGCACAAAAATTGCTCGGAGGGGCACCTGGAGTCTTCCTCCAGGAGGGGCACCTGGAGTCTTCCTCCAGGAGGGGCACCTGGAGTCTTCCTCCAGGAGGGGCACCTGGAGTCTTCCTCCAGGAGGGGCACCTGGAGTCTTCCTCCACCAATGACAGGTGGATAGTCCCCATACGACTTTAGCTGTTGGTGCGACTAAAAACTAATTTAAAAAAAACTGAACTCATATTAAATGTGACTCAACTTGATTAATTATTAAAGTAAAGAAAGGTAGATGCTGTTGTGACAAATAGTTAACATTCCTCGTCTTCACCATTTCAGGGCTCGTAGGCGGAGAGCCAGAGAAGGCAAAAGTATCAGCGGCCACCATGAAGGGTTGTCCTCGGACGATGAAGAAAATCAATCAGAAATTACAAAATTTAAACAGGAAAGAGGTGGTGATTTAACATCATTTCTCTCCCTGGAGAAAAAAATATCATATTATCCTTTGTTTTTTAATGCAAATTAAAGTAAATTCTGTTTACGTGCCCATGAGCAGTGGGGTAATTGGGTGTAGCGGAGTTTTTGCTGTTAAAATTGCTAATAATTATAAAGCAATCTGTCTTTTGAATTATATAGCAAGCAATATGAAGATATCAACCATGTTTCACCAACTATTAATGATTTGTCAAGGATATATTTTTTGGGGGTTGTTTTCCACAAGGTAGGGGTTATTTTATGTACAGTTTTCATATATTCAGTCATTTATCATTGAAGGAAGCTCAAACCAATAGAAGAGAATATTTGTTTGCACAATCTTAAATATTCCATCATAACATAACATAAGAAATACGAAAACCCAAAGTTACATTCAGGACATTTTTTGGAAAAATTGGGTGCAGTGGTTGTATTATCTACTTACAATCACGTGTAAATGGTGTCTAGTATGGGTTGTGTTTTCCTTTAAGTTCGTAATCTAAATATTAGTCCTGTCAATATTAGTTCTATTATAAATCACATTTTAAGAATTATGTGCATTTTTAAACATTTTCATTAGATAGACTTTTCTAAAGTCTGACGGTATACTTTCTCCATTCCCAGATGAAATCCATGCCACTGCCACAGATCTGTTTGAGGACGTTGTAGATGATTTCAGTGATACAGACTGTGTTCGGGAAAAGTTCTACGACTGGAAGAAGAAATACGGGGAGTCTTATAGGGAGGCGTACATCGGGCTGTGTCTGCCAAAACTTGTCAACCCGTTTGTTCGGTTACAGCTTGTCAGATGGAATCCACTAGAGGTATGGGTACTTTTATTGTTGTTTTAGATGCGCGGTTTTGGTAGATTGTTCTGTGAATGCTACATTTCCTATTCGACTGCTATACCTACTGCTGCTAAACTTGTCAACCTGTGTGTTCATGTCTGTCATCTCTAGAGGTATGGGCACTATTAACTTACTGTTTGAAATATGAAAATGTGAAATATCAAACTTTGGAGAATCACATATTAAAGTGAAGATTAAAGTGAAGACTTTATAAGCCCTGGACAGTATGGCTAAATAATAAAGAAGGGGGCTTAAAAAATGAAATATAGGACGGCATCACAAGAATGTCTAGTTTCAGATCTGCTAATCAAGCTTATATCCGGCAGAGATTTGAACCAATTAAAAGTACATTTACACCTAGTCTGCTTGCAGTTGGTCTGTTTTACTGAAACATTATTGCAAGTTCCATTCATATTTATCAAAAAACAAATAAAACATTGGCTTGAGGTGGGAGTGGGAGGGAGAAGTATAATCAATTTACATTAACAACATTAAGACATTTTGTGTAAAAGCTTGCAAGTAGCTGTTTATGTTTAACAACTATCTCCATGACATATATCTGCTTCAGGAAAAATGTACAGACATAGAGGAGATGCGGTGGTACGAGTCCTTACTTTTCTACGGTTTCGAGGAGGGAGAGCCTATAGACCGCGAGGATGATGATATTAAACTTCTGCCCGCTATAGTAGATAAAATAGTACTACCAAAACTTATCAGTGAGTATTCAACGTTGTCCTTATAGTGTCCTTTCTCTCTTCAGTTTTTCGTGAATTTACGTAAAAAATGCTTGATGGAAGTTTTATATTGCAATTTATCCATTAAAACATGTTCTCAAACTTGAGGGGACAACGTCGAAATATATTACAGAATATAAGAATCTTTCATGAATATCCAGTGAAGATGGGGAATATCAGCACAAGATCTAATCAGAACCGACGCAGAGGAACAGGGTTCAATCTAGGCCTGGATTTTTGGGAGAAGTCACTTCTCCCTCCAAAGAAAATAGAGAGAAGTGACCAAAAAATAAGGAGAAGTGAGGGAGACACGATCTTTTAAATTAAGCGCGCAATCGGTTATTTTTAATTATTAACTGATATTCATGTATACACCCTATTGGTTATAACTTTTGATTATTTAAGAGCCTGCTAGCTGTTTCAAATTTAATGTGTTTATTAATTTTATTCAGACTCACAGGCACTCTTTACTTATTATACTGTAACTATAGAAGGAAGGACTGAGAGAAGAATTAATATAAATATATTGCTTGTATCTTTATTTATTCATATTTCTATCAATTTGTATGGAGTTCTATGAAGGGTGTAATTATGATTCTCAAACTTTTTCCTAAAAGGCTTATTCCTCATTAAGACCTATAAGACAAGTATGTTTTTTTTCCCCCAATTTGTATTAGCTAAAAACAATATTTAATAAAAAAATGTTTTTCCTCCATCCGAACTTATGTACCTATCCGAACTACTATGACACCGCACTTTTCCGGAAGTAAAATATTGCCGAAAATTCAGTAGAAATATCATCTATTATTAACTCTTTTTCATGCATTTGTTTGTTTGGAATGCCAAAAGGTCCGTTTTATCAAACAATTAAGAAAACACAACGCTAATCATTATTCGGTGGTATCATTTAATCACCTCCGGTCAATTAACTTCAGATTGTTGTTTCGTTTCGATCACGTTTTTAACACGCACTTGTCTCACTGTAACGGAACCTACGATTGGTCAATTGTTCAGCTATACGCAATCTCATTGGATAAGGCGTGTGTATTCCCTGTACAGTCTAATTTGTAAACAAAAAATGGCGAGGTGCGAAAATTGCCTCGGGGGATATCATAGTTGTAGGAAAGTATGCTCCCCGCAGGCTTTCTGCTGTGATCGATCAAAGCAATTAGCATAATCCCTTCCCAGAGATGTCAACACCTGTCCTGAGACATAAACAACAGGTCAATTAAAGGACTGGTTACACTTCGCTTGAGGGTGGGAAAAAAGCGAAGTGGTCAATCTGAAGGCGACTTTAACTTCGCCGTCGGCTAAAAAAAAAGGCGAAGTCACGGAGGAAAAAGCGCCTTTGTCGCCGATGTCGCCCTCCAGAATGAACACTGGAGTAAAACAGTTATGCTGACAAGTGAGAGTTGAAATTTCCCTATCTTCACCAGACCACTCATGATTGATTCTTTTTCTCGCATAACATTGATATTTTGCATATTGACGTTGCCAGTATTAAATCAATCTTTTGTATTTTTGTTTGCCCAATGATGTCATGCAAATGTTGATTTTATCGACATCATTGTTCACAGTGTGCACATTATATCTACACCTGTGGGTAAATTAACTTTTCCCGCAAATCTGTTAATCATAGATGGTATGTCAGAATAGGACCATCTGCCTGAAGACATCAGAAAATTGAATCGAGGTGAAGCCAACAAGGACATTTTAGTGGAGATAAACTTGTTTATAAATAACAATGGATATAGTTTCATTACATGATGTTTGTTTTAAGGGGTCTCTATGGCCCAGTAGATAATACAGTAGGAGCACAAGTTTTAGCCTTACCAGCACCACTGAGTTTTTTCAGTGATTCCTTAGACAAAACACTTTCCTTAGGCTCTTCCCTCAAATTGAGACATAAACCAGGCAATCCTGTGAATCTGAGTATCCACTGAGCGTTAAAAAACTATAGGAATATATTTAATAAGAGTAGGGCATGGTTCCCAGATTTTTATGTATCCTTCACCTCTCAATGGGTCGCCTCGAAATTTACAAATTGTGTTGATGAGCCATCCAAAATTCAATTAATTTTAAAACGTGTTCATATATATGTCTCATTTGTTTTACAGAGATGGCTGAGACTGCCTGGGACCCATTGTCAACATCACAAACATGTAGATTCGTTAATCTCGTTCAGAAGGTGACAAGGGACTATCCTACTGTGAATGGCAAGTCTAAAAATACACAGGTACATAACGAGGCTGTCAATACCAAAAGAAAAAGACTGACATGATAAAATATAAATAGGTTACTTTGTTAAAATGTTCTAGACCTAGGTAAGGGATGTATACTGAGATAACGGTTTAACAGGTTATGTGTCGTATTAAACCAAGCATCATGTAGGTTTGTCTGATGGGAAACTCTTTATCCTGCATCTCATCTCCCTCGGAGGTTGCTGTCCCTATATTACATAGTATGATGTGTTAATGGGACGTAAAACCCCATTTCATTTAGGTTTAATAATAACATCCAAATGTCAAAGCTTACATATGGCAGAGGGGTGGGTGGGTAAGTTGGAATGTGAAGAGCAAGCATTCACTTTCACCCTTGATTTAATACGGTATCAAGTTGATCCAGAATTAAACTGTTCAACTCACCATTCCACAAATGAAAAATTGCAGTTCTATATTAATATTTTGTATTTTTCAGTCGGTTCATGTATACACTATTTACTGTTTTATTTGATTTTTCAGGCCTTCCTTAAAGCAATAGTTAGCAGAATGAAACAGACTTTAGATGATGATGTATTTATGCCACTTTACCCTAAAACGTAAGTCAAGTATTAAAATTAATGTCTCGATATATTAATCCAGTATCATTTTGACTTGAAACCTGCTTGCCTATCATTGAATAAAAATGTTGGTTTACCTTTGTTCTTGTAAATCTACCAAATGTTTGAGTATATTATTGGTGCAATATAACAGTCAGTAATATGAAACAACAATTTGCCTTACACTGTTATTATATTATTATAATTATTCTTAAAGGAAATGTAGCGCCACAGCCAAACCATCTTTATAATTGAGAGTTCTGAAAAAAAAGAATAAAGGTGAAAGAATTATCATAATCGGATAATAAACAAAGAAGATATGATCATTTGAAGTTTCTGTTGAAACAGATATGGAAGCGGCCATTTTGAGAGCTATGACATCACGGTTCTAAATGACCATATATGGAATATTTATAAATATGAAAATTTACTGATTTATAGGGGAAAAAATTACAGCAACTGCATGAAAAATATGTAATACTTAATGATAATGCTTTATATGACCAGTAAAAAAAATCGTTCATTTGTAGTGATTTTCTTCATTTTAAATGATATTTATCAATATTCCATATATGGTTACAGGTAATATGGAACTATGACGTCATAGTTCTAAAAATGGCGTCTCCCTTATTCGTTACCTTTAAATGGTCATAACTTTTTGGTTAATCATCAGATTTTGATAATTCTTTCACCTTTTTCCAAGTTTTTCAGAACTCTCAATAACAGCTTATTTGGCTGTGTCGCTACATTCCCTTTAATGACTGAACAAATGCAAGTTATGTGTAAAAACTAACAGGACGCCACAAGTTTTTACAAAATCAAGATTGCCCTATGTCCCTTTAAGAATGGCTGACGAAATAAAAGAAATGGAAACTCCTGTTACTGTTTGATTGATAAGATCAAATTTAAATGCATGTTATATGTTAAAAGAAAGTAAATGGTGAGATGAGATGATGTTAATTCTATAAACATATAAACTTTATATATTTTGCATTATTAACAAAACAACACAGTTTTATAAGTTGCTGTATGGTGTGAATGACAGCATTAGCATGATTTTAATGCTGAAGAGAACTGGGAAACACCATGTCTGTAGCATAGAGTGGGGAAACTAGCTGTATCAAACTACTTCAAACGGAAAGAAGGTCATTTGGATTTGACTTTAATTATTTAACTAAACTGTGCCTACATTTTATAATACTTTGTTTTTATTCAACAGAGTGCTTGAGAATAGAAATTCTGGGCCAAGTGTATTTTTTCATCGTCAATCATGGACATGTATAAAGGTAAGATTACTTAATAGTTACCTCAATTCGTTGCAGCATACTGCTATTCTCGTGTTATAGCCTGTGTTTATGGTTTAACAGCCCCGTGACTAACAGATCGAAAAGTCATGGTTTCTATCCAGGCCATGACCATATGTGTTGTGTCCCTGAGCAAGACACTTTATCTGTATTTGCTTAGTACTGGTGCTTCCCAGGAAAACACTGAGAGTGATTAAAATAAGTTTGAGGTTCGTATCTGAAGTTGCTTTAGCACGAGGTTCATACCTGAAGTTGCTTTAGCACGAGGTTCATACTGAAGTTGCTTTAGCACAAGGTTCATACCTGAATGTGCTTTAGCACGAGGTTCATTCCTGAAGTTGCTTTAGCACGAGTTTCATTCCTGAAGTTGCTTTAGCACGAGGTTCATACCTGAAGTTGCTTTAGCACGAGGTTCAAACCTGAAGTTGCTTTAGCACAAGGTTCGTATATGAAGTTGCTTTAGCACGAAGTTTGTACCCGAACTTGCTTTACCATGAGTTTATATTTCTTTGCAAATGTTGATCATCCAACCTGGTATCAGGGTAGCCCTTCAGTGACACATTGGTCTCCAGGAAATGAAGATTGCTTTCCCTATTATGAAATCTGTATAAAAAAAACTTTGACAGGCTCAATGTTACCAGGGATATTCCATAGAAACACACATGGGACCTCAGAAAGGCACGTTTTAAATAAAACAACCACCCTAGATGCAAAAATATCTAAGTGTTGTCATGTTACCTTTACAGTTACTGGGTCACTTTCTATCCTGGCATGGCATTATATCGACAAAAGTATTACAAGGTCTGTCCTTGGATGGCCTCCTCAATAGATATATACTGCTGGGTCTACAGACCGCGCCCTTCAACCAGGAGACTCTGCTTAAATGTCAGGCGGTAAGTGTACATTATCTACTTCTGGCAAAGAAGCAATAGTCGTCGAGAAGCAATAGCCGTCATTCTGTTATAACTTTTAATTTTGATGGGATTTTTTCAGTATGTGTTATCTGAAATGCATAAGCGCTTAATCTAAATACAAAAACAAGAAAAAATACTCCAAAAAGTAAATATTGACCGTAAACATGACAGTAGACTTTAAATGTGCGCTTAATTTGTAAACATCGTCATGTGGGGATGCGCGTGCATATATACAAGATGGCTCGATTATAAAAATAATGGTGGGGAACTAGATGGGATTTTTTATACTCTACTTCTATGCAAAGCACTTGGTATCGAAGGGAGACAACACGTTCATTAAATTACGTATTAAGTATAACATTGTTACTTCCCTTTGAAGAAATCTGAACGGTATATGCAGGCCTCCCAAACCTGAAATTTCATGATGTTTATATTAGTTTTCCGGACACAAAATTATACAAATGTGTACGTTAGTCATTAATCTTAAGGAAATATGTAAGGAAATATTAAAAGATCGGACATTGAAAGTAGCTTTCAAGGAGGACAGTCAACCACAAAACACAGAAACAAACACGCAAACAGACAAACAAGAAGGCAAAAGCAATAATAAATGCAAACCACATCACAAACACAAAAGGGTTGACAATAGGGCTACCGCCTTGGAACGGTCAGTGGCAAAGTAGTCCACTGGGGGTTTAAACCGGTACTAGGGTGCACCAAACCTCACACTTACCCTACTGTCATCCCATTGACTATTATTGTACAATACATCATCGTAGAAGTTTTTTTATGACTTTTGGTACACCCTGCCAGATTGTGTTGGCATACATTTCTTACACGGATATTTTGTTTACAAATGAGACATGGGATAACCGTTATTTTATGGAAATATCAATTGTTAAAAATACATAGTATTGAAATATCTAAGAAAAAGGTTATTTTTCATCAGATTTTTGCTTCTTTGCCAGTATTAGTTTTTGTTTTAGCATGGACAAAATAGTTTAATTTGAGCCTTGCAGTCTTTATGATTCTTCGAATTAATAATTCTGTATGCAGCTATTAAAGCAGTTTGTATGCACTTCATTTTATTAAAAAAAAAAGAATTGGTTTCGGCTTTGTCCATACATCCTGTCTAAGGTGGTTTATAGGATTAGATGAGCAATTAGAAAAAGCTTAACAAGAATGGCATTGATAAAAACATCAATCCGCCTCCTAATGCTTGAAGCTGTTGAATCGTGGGCCCTTAGGCTATGGGTTCGATCCTCCCCGTGGTCATGTTATTTATCCTTAAGCAAGATAATAAATCCACATTGCTTAGTGTTGGTTCTAGCCAGGAAGCCATGGAGGGTGATGATATAAGTTGCAAAAACTTGTTTCGCAATCAATGTAAAATAAATACGTTAAAATAAATGCCATTAACATTTGTTATTAAATGTGTATGAGGAGGGATAATAGACTAAATCTGTAGGACTACCGATAAATAACTACATATAATGGCATTTACATCTGTACTTTCAGATTGTTTCGACATTTCCAAAGTCATGGTTTGACGACCTGGAAGGAGACAAGACAATCCCCCAGCTGGAGAACATGTGTCGCTTCCTCACATACGCGGCACAGCTGTTAGACAAGGGAAGCCTCACTGCTAGTGATCAACAGAAAAAAGAATTGAGGTATCTTTGTTTGATATAGTTGCAAAACAGTTAAAAGCGATAGAATGCCTGTACCATTTGGTTATTCAATAAAGAAGATTTGGATCTTTTAAATATTAGTTTTAAAAGTATTGTCATTTGATATTTATAACATATATTATATTTAAGGTCAAATTTTGCCAGTTCCTTCAATTTTATATATTAAAAGCTATTTTGACATTCGTCGGTTGTCAAATCTCACTGGAAGCTGTACGTGAGAACGTGTCGATTCTTGTGGTTGACAGGAGGTATGCAGTACTGGTTCTACCCAGGAGAAGTGGGTGGTCTGCCTCCATTACAAAATAATGCCAGTCGTATGGCCTAAAATGTGCTGTAAATGACGTAAAACACCATCCAACAACCTATTATCAAATCATATCAAGTATTATAGTGCTTTAAAAACTATTGGTAAACATCTACAGAGGTAGACCCTCTGTTCGTTTCATCTTCATCCACATCTTAACTAGAAATGTGGCCATGGGACATGGATACCTCCACTGAAATCGGACAACGTACAGTTTGACTAAAAAGGGCAGTAACTCTGGTAATACATGGTCGATTTTGACGTAAAACCGATATGCACATCATGACATCATAGGTAAGCATCCTGTAAAGTTTCAAAACAGTCAGTTGAAAACTGTGGAAGGTGATAGATACACAAACTTTTCGGAACAGACACATGGCTAATGCTATATACCCCCTCACCATTCGGTGGTGGGGACAGAAAAATAGATGTTCTATATACATACTATCCCACTGTAGGCAGTCTCTGAATAGACAAACTAGGTTGAGTGTGTGTTGCCTGTGTTGATTTTATATTACAAATCAGCTAACTTGTATTTTCCTTGTGTTTCAGAGAACAGATGAAGCAAATCAGCAAACTTCTGGTGAATATACACTCAATGGATCACGCGGTGAATCTGTCGAACATGTATAGTCTAGGGGGGAAGTGACGACTTCTGGTGAATATACACTCACTAGATCCACCATGAATCTAACAAACATGTAAAGTCTAGGGCGGAAGTGACGATTTGCGAATATACACTCACTAGATCCACCATGAATCTAACAAACATGTATAGACTAGGAAAGGAAGTGACAGCTGCTACTCTCACTAGATTACATCAAGATCGATCAAACATGTACGGTCTAGGTGGGAAGTAACAACTTCTGAATATACTCACTAGATCGCTCCATGATCTGTCAAACATCTAGTCTAGGGGTAGGTGACACTAGACCTCACCAGGTCATGCCAGGAGTCTGTCATACATGTATAGTCGTTAATGAGAAGGCAAAAAGCTGGTACACTCATTGGATAACCCCAATATTCTGTCAATAATCTAAGGGGAAAACGACAACTTCTTGTCACTCGCTCGTGTCTTGTATAGTCTAACAGGAAAATTACTGTTTTTTTCCTGTTTCCGGTGAATATACAGTTACTATATCCGGCCATGATTCAGTCACGCATGTATAGTCCAGGCTGAAATGACAGCCTACTGTAGATAAACACACCCTAGAAAAAGCCAAAAAAATCTGCCAAAACACGAGGGAAATGACAGTATGTTAACTGAATGAATAACAGAATGATGGCTTAAGGAAAGTAAGGCATAAATGTTGCTGTAAGAGCAAATCCGAGAAATTCGCTGTGTACAGTGGGAGGGTTTAGTCCTGGGGATATTTTGGGGGAATATCCATGAGAATTGTAATGACCTGGGGACAAGATGCATGGCAACGTAAGTGCTAGGGTTCAAACCACCATGAACAAGGACTTCAGTAATACGGTACAAAAGACTGCAGTGATGCAGGCTTATTGACTACTGACAAAATTAGAGCAATATTATGTATTACGGTTGATACAGAACATCAGATATAAAATTTCAAAGATAGTCATGGGGTGAAATGACTTAAATATGTGTTAAGACTTTAGAAAAATACAAAGTGATTACCTTGGCTTGAGAAAACCGGCACATGAATGATAAGAACTTTAATGTATATCAGTGTTATAAACAGTCTGCAATGATTTGTATGGGGTTAACATGGTTTTAACGATGTTCCAGTCAAACCATCACAGTGACCCAAATAAGACTACAAGAATGTGTAAATGAAACGCTTTTTTTCCTTCCAATGTTTTTCACCCACTGTTTTGTGTTCTCTCAACTTGTCTTTGATATATGAAGGTGTAAATAGATAATGAAAATGAAGACCGTTTTCTTGTTTCTTTCATACCAGTTTCAAGTGTACGGCTTCTTTGTTTGTGTGGATTGCCAATGGTCCAACTATATGACAATCTTGTCCTTGTTCACTCAACAACGGGGGGAATTCCATTTCTAAAGATCAGATTGCTTTAAGTGCAAAAAAGTCTTTACAGAATACTATATGCTTATTCAGTCATGCATTGGGTATATGGTTAATGTAAACAACACGGGACAAATTCAAAATATATGAGACTGCTGATTGTTCAAGACCATTTTCTTTGTGTACTGACTGTATAGCAGTTTAGACTACAAACTAATGTCCATCGTTTAAGACCGGTTTCGCAATGTACTAGCTGTCTGGCCATTTTGGCAAGACGTACGAAAGACTGCCAATCGGTTAAAACAAGGTGTACGCATAACCATGAAGACAATATGTACAGAGAATGCCTAATATTTATGACCTCTCTATTTTCACAATTTATAGCAATTTAGGATGGTCTTGATATTTGTACACGTCAGGTCAATCTGCCGTTTAAGACGATGACAAACCTTTAAAAACTACTAAAGCTGTATATAAGGCTAGTGGGTGTGTCCCGTAAGCAAATGGGAGGGGTTTTACACTAGGTTTTCTAACAAATTCAAGCTTGTGATACCGTAAACTCGTATGCAAGGAGAAAAACCCATTCCAGGACATCAGTTTAATCTGCGTTCGTTGTAGCAATATTGATATAAACAAACCTCGATGTCCTAATCATTCATCTCTGTACACTGACTCGTGCACGTGGGGAGATGGCACCACAGAACTTCTGGATTTAGTGCTGGTTTTACGCAGGTTATCTGGTAGTGCTGTGGGCAAATGGTGTCGTTTCCTTGTCCCGCCCGCCTTGGAACAGCATCAGGACCAGAAGAGAAGCATTTAGATATTAAGCGCCTGCATAGGTTACAGGGTGAGTAACGGCCCGCTCAACCTGTCAATATATGTTTGGTGTTGGTTATGTAAATATGGAAGGTGTGGCCGGTGACTCATCTACTGAACCAGTAAGTGGAAGACGACTGGCGCCCGAGTGTCTACTCAAACTGAAGGCACACCGAGAACGCAGGTTGAAGAGGCGGGATTGGTCCCCAAGGAGAGGACCTATGCCCAGTAGCGGATGCAGGACAACACCGTATTGGATGTAGGAAGACAGCAGCAATGCCAACTGCAACACTCACCGCCCCAGCGACTACACGGATCGGAAGCAACCCACCAGCTACACATCTACAAGAGAAACGACGCAGATCATCACTATAAACACCACAACTATATCAAGTTCCCACTCTATTGTGCCCAGCCGGACCGGGATTTTTTGGTGGCTGTCAGGGCGGAGGAACTATTATCCTTAGAATCACACACACGCACTCATAATCATTGAAAAATAGTTCGCTCATCACAGGAGTCAAACTCGAGACCTCCGGGGTTGACGATCAGTATACATAATCATTATGACAATAAGCCAGTTGAAATGTAGTTTTAGCCATGTATACTGAACAAAAAAAGTTTAGCACAACTTTTTAGGGACATGGATAAAACGTATAAACATTGATATAATTGTTTGAAGCTATAAGAAATGCTAGATAATAATGTTTTTATCAAAAGAAGGTTTAATTTTATTACTTTCTAAGCAAAGTATCAGAATTACCTCCCATGTATTAAAAAGAACTCATTTCATTATACAAAAGTATTACTTTGAACAAATTTAATGGTTGGGATTGATTTAAAATTTATTATTCTCAAACAAGGACTTTCCAAATTTCATAATTTTAAAAATATCTCGTTTTCATTGAAATGCGAATAATTTTCGATAGCCTATACAACTATGTTCCCAACATTTTATCACCGACTTGTTAACAAATGCAAGGTGGCCACAGACTCTGGAAAACAGGGAAAAGGGTGGAAAAAAATTCCCTGCAGGGAAAAATCATGGAATTTGAAAATTTGCAAAAAAATCGGGGAATTATCAGGGAATTTTACAAAGATTGGAGAGAACAAATCTTGGCTACTGGTAGCTTCTCTTCCTGACTTTATTAAAAAGCTGTATTTCTTCAAACTGTTAGCAATATATTAATAAAGCAATTTAAAACCTGTAAAACTCCAAAGATATGAGTAAAGAATGTGTTTGGCTTAATGGTGGTGAAGGTATGGCTATAAGGGGAGGTTGGAGGCCATACGTATACAGCTGTATTTGAGCTATATACTCCGTGAAAAGATCAGGGAAAATCACCTTTCAGTCAGTAAAAAAATCGGGGAATTATCAGGGAATTTCATTTTTGGATTTCTGTGGCCACCCTGAAATGACTTTGTAGCATTAATAATGGTCATATCTATGCCACTTTATGATAGACCCCAAACATACACAGCTTTGTATCTCGTCTATGGCATTTACATGCATTTTATTTGCTAAATTTATTTTGCTCGGTATATATTATATACCGTATATATTATATATATATTTGCTCGGTATGCATTTATTTCTCCACGTTATTTCAACAAAACATACGCAGTATATTTCGGTTACACAAAACACGGATCTATCTATACTAATGTTGGAATTTGTAGTTATATTTTCTGGTGTATTTTTCGAAGGTCCATGGTGTACATAGGCGCTTAGAAATGCATTGAAGCCGTCAAATTAGAAAATGTATCCCTAAGGGACACAAATACCCCCTCTAAAGGGTTATTGGATGCTTACAAAATGTTGTGTAACATTAAAAGGCAAGTTATAGGGACCAGATTTGGGTAGGAACATAATGGTGCCATAAAGATGTGTGTATGAAGTTTGAATACTGTTAAGCTTTTGGTAAAAAAGAGGGCCAAGATGGCCCTAAATCGATCAACTGAGTACTGGCCCATTATCGAACTTTGGTAAAGATCAAATACAAAATAAAGGTGCTAGGGTGTAACCCCTGGTTACCAAATGTGACCCCAGGGCTACATGTAATATATGAGAGCTGTGTGCCTTGTGGTTTCAGAGAAGAAGATGTTTTAAGTGTTTTCCTATACAAGTCTATGTAAAACATGTGAACCCCTGGGGCAGGTCCAAATGTGACTCCAAGGTCTCCGTTTGAATAAACTTGGTAAAGGACCATACGCTCAGAGTAAATGCGAAATATTAAACCTCTGGCTCTTGTAGTTTCAGAGAAGATTTTTTATTAAAACTATGACGCCCGGGACGGAGCCAAATTTGACCTGGCAGGTCCAAATGTGACTCCAAGGTCTCCGTTTGAATAAACTTGGTAAAGGACCATACGCTCAGAGTAAATGCGAAATATTAAACCTCTGGCTCTTGTAGTTTCAGAGAAGATTTTTTATTAAAACTATGACGCCCGGGACGGAGCCAAATTTGACCTCCGGTTCACCATTTGAACAAACTTGGCAAAGGACCATAAGCTTATAGCAAATGTAAAATATTAAACCTCTGGCTCTTGCAGTTTCAGAGAAGTAGATGTTTTAGGAACATTAGCTGATGCTACTTGTAATATATGAGAGCTCTGTGCCTTGTGGTTTCAGAAAAAAAGATGTTTTAAAGTTTTTTCCTATATATTTTATGAAAAGTATGTTTTTGACCCCGGGACTTCTTTTGAACAAACTTGATAGTCTAGACATTGGCGATCATTTTAACAGAAAAAATGTCGAAATCTGTCCAGCTGTGCTTTTTTTAAGGTTTCGACCATATATGATAATGGTGGCCATCTTGGATGTCGCGCTGACCTAATTTTAACAAATCTAAAATGGTCAAAATTGGTCAAGCCGTTTCTGTGGAGAAGTCGTTTGAAGTAAACGTTAACGACGACGGACGGAGAGTGATCCCAATAGACCTTGAGCCAAAAACGTCAAAGTAAACTTTTAATGTAAATTAACAAAATGTAAAAAGTAGGTCAAGGTCATTTATATGACCTGATTTGGAAAATATTGCTGTTATACAAATGTGTGTATGAAGTATGGAATCTGTATGGCTTTTTGTATCTGAGAAACTGAGTTATTCAAAAAACTTCAGTGTAAATTAACAAAGTGGCAAAGGTAGGTCAAAGTAATTCATATTGGCCCACTTTTCATTGGAACATATCGCTGTCATGTAGTTATCAACATTTGTACAATTTGAAAGCTCTAAGGCATCTGGTGTTGAAGAAATGTACTTAACAAAAGGCTTTGATGTAAAAAAAACTTTGATGTAATTTAACAGTGTAAAAAGTAGGTCAATGTCATTTATATTGACCTGATTCGACTGAGAAAATATTGCTGTCATACAGATGTAATTGTGTATGTTTGGAAACTGTATGGCTTTTGGTATCTGAAAAGCTGAGTTAATCAAAAAAACTTCAATGTAAATTAACAAAGTGTAAAAGGTAGTCCAAGGTCATGTATATTGACCTGATTAGGGTAGGAACATATTGCTGCCATACAGATATAAGTGTGTATGAAGTTTGAAAACTGACTTAATAAAAAACTTGAATGTAAAAACGGGACGGACGGACAAAGGTAACACTATATGCCCGCACCACTTTCGTGGCGGGGCATAAAAAAAAGAAGGATACCATCTACAATACTAGCCGTATACCTGTAAAAATAACGCTATTGATAAACTGACCATGTGGCCTGGCCCATTATAAGTAAAGCTAATAATGTGTCAATCCGTTCCAGGGCTTTATATGTTATCAGCCCAGTTGGTTCGAATCTCGATGGGTTATACTGTTTTATAGTGAATGTGTGTGTATTTTGATATTTTGTCGATTACAGGTAAATAAATGAAATACGGTTCGCTATAAAACCGCCTTATGTACGTGTTTCCAGCCATGTTTCTGGTAGTAAACTAAGTGTTAAACCGCTCCCATTGACTTTAGGTACCTAGTCTTACACACAGCTATAGTAGCTTTAACAACCAATGGACGGCATTCTCGAATGTTTTATGTACTTGGTTTAGTGTTTGATAATGAGGAAAACGTTCTTGCTGCCTACAACCCGGATGTTCATTTGTTACGGTAAGTCGGGTACAAGTCCGGTACACTGTCTATGACGAGTGCACAAGAAAATATATTTGACAATGCTAATACATTTTTAATATAAAATTCGCATGACATAAATGCAACATAAACATTCAAATACACATGTACACATTCAGAAAGGATAAAGACACAGGATTAATTATAACTTAGAATCTCAACACACTTTCATCGGCTTATTCTATTTTGTTAAATATACACTCAGTACATTTCAAAATGCATTTCTAGAGTTGAAAAAATTAGTCCTCGTGCAAAATTTGTTTTCAGAAAAAAGAAACAGAGCAAATCTTATGCAAGTGTTTATAGTTTATATGTCAACATTTGGGACAGAGACGTGTGTACTAACATAAACTACAATATGTAAAGAAATAATATATGTCCTGAAAACCGGGGTTTTATTCCGCTCCGAATATAATATAACTAAAACAGAAAAGGAAACGCGCAGGAAATGTAGGGCTCGTGTAACGCAGTCAACCAAAAACACGCATCGGACATTCAAAACAAAACAGGATTCATAATTATTTAGAAGAAAAGTAAGGAAACAAAAAATAGTAGAGGTTGACCAATCGACATACTATTCCTCGTCATAAAAACCAAATGTTCAAATTAGTTTAATATGACAGAATTTCCACCTCATAATATTTCATTGCATTCCACACAACGCTAATAACGAGCCAAAACCACGCCGAAAACATCAGAGCTACAGCACTTTGTATTCCGCTTTCAGTCATCTACAGGGACAACTGCATAACAACTACATTCACGAACGACTGGTTTTTGACATCTCATGATCTCTTTGCACTGTCTTCGCATTTTTAAATTGATAATGGTACATAAGCTAGGCTTCATCTCCATTTACTTCCCCTTTATCTCCATTTACTTCCCCACCTGCCGTCGTCACTATCACTGTCTTTAGATTGTTCTTCAGATTCTTCTAATTGAGCAAGGTTGATACTTTCTAAGTACAATTGTTCCTGAGCGGCCTTCCTTCTTGTTTCTTCTCGCTCTTTTAAGGCTCGAGCTTCACGCGTTTTCAGCTCCTCTATATTTTTACAGAAGTCAGTCACTTTATCATCAAGACGTTTCTTTTCTAATTGATATTGTTCCTTAATTCTAAGTTTTACTTCAGTATTTCTACTAGGACCTCTGTCCACTGTATTGTCTGCATTGGACATTTCTTTAAGTCGTCTAAGTGACATGAGAACTGGTTTTACCTGCTCCTCACAAATGAGGCTCATCCTCTCTAGACCACTGCCGTCGGTCATATTGTCGTTTTGGGAACTCGGTTTTGTGAACTTTGTATTTGTATACGCCAATAATTTCTTTTCGGTTTCCTCTTTATCACGAATCTTTGCTAGGAAGTCAAAATGAGGTGGCGCGGATTTACCCCTCACCTTTTTGCGAGCGTTATAGATGGCTGCATCTGATGCTGGAATAGACTTGACATACCACTCTGCAGGGTATCGGTTGTTTTCTTTGAAACTGTGGGGACCGATATGTTGATATCTCTGAAGAGTTTTTGTGTTTTTTAAAGTTGAAACAGTCGACGCAGGACTTAGACTTCTTTCTGGACTTAGTGTTAAGTCCGCGTTTTCTTCGATTGGTTTTGATTCTGATCGCACCAAGGCAGTTTTTGCTCTTCGTTTGACTGGAGAACCGGCCTTTAGCCTTTTGTTGTGATTACCCGAGTCTGAATAAAGCAAACAAAACATGGGTATTAGTTGCTTGTTCGTCCTGTAAAGTCAAAGCCTTTTATGAAACTACATATTCAGTGGTAGGCGTACGAGTTTTGATCAGAACTGATATATTTTGCATAGTCCTTGAGTGTGTCTGGATGATGGAGACTAAGAAGACGTTTGTTTTACAATGTACTGACATAAACTAGTATATCTGTGCAGGGAGTAAAGCATACTTTATACTTTACTCCCTGATCTGTGTAATGTGTATGTACGTTACGGGGAAAACGGGTGTAATTTATTGAAATTAGAAAAGCGTAATTTCTTTCTTTAAAATAGGCAGGGAATGCGATCCTCCACCTAAGAGCAAAGGAGGTGAGAGAAAGTGTGTATTCAGAGTCTGGTTCCGTGGGCGTCGATGACTTATATCCAATGACAACTACAAAATGATAAAATACGATGAATTTATGAGAAGCCTGATGCTTATATGAAACATTTATAGTGTATCCCTTCTTAATTTTCAGTTCCAATGTAGTTTGGTCTTTGTACGTAAAACACGGATTTTAATCAAAAACAATAATCTTCTTATCAAATATATACTTGGGAAAAGAACTATTGATTCTAAGACATTTTACATAAATCAGATTTGCCGTTCCATGAGTAAACACTCCGTTTTATAATGTTTGCAAATTGCGCAAAACTGCCACTTGTAAGTAAATTATTGTTAAACCGTGTACACAAGGTGAACGGAAACCGTGTAAGCAAGGTGAACGGAAACCGTGTACTCAAGGTGAACGGAAACCGTGTTCGCAAGGTGAACGGAAACCGTGTTCGCAAGGTGAACGGAAACGGAAACCGTGTACGCAAGGTGAACGGAAACCGTGTACGCAAGGTGAAAGGAAACGGAAACCATGTACGCAAGGTGAACGGAAACCGTGCACGCAAGGTGAACGGAACCGTGTACGCAAGGTGAACGGAAACCGTGGTATGCAAGGTGAACGGAAACGTGAACGGAAACCGTGTACTCAAGGTGAACGGAAACCGTGTACTCAAGGTGAACGGAAACCGTGTACTCAAGGTGAACGTAAACCGTGTACGCAAGGTGAACGGAAACCATGTACTCAAGGTGAACGGAAACCGTGTACGTAAGGTGAACGGAACTGAAATAATAATATAAAAAATACTTCTAACCTGCAGTTTGTGGTCGTAACAACTGTTTTTCTGTACTTGACTGATTCCGACAAGTCTTGGATTCACTGATCTCTTTCCGAAGTTTACCTATTTCTATTCCTCTCTGGATGTCATGTTTGTGCATCTCCCGCTGCATAAACTCAATGTGATTGTTAAGTGCATCGTTAAGTTTTTCATTGTCAAAATACACGTCGCTATGATCCTGTCTCAATAACCTTTCTAGCTTGGTTCTCTTCTTCCCTGATTTTTGTCCCGGCGTCAGGTTCATTATCTTGTCAAGCTACGTTGTTTAAGGGTACCAGCACCTGTAGATATTCAGATTATAAATCATTAAAACTCGTTTACCTTCAATAAAGGATTACAACTCATAAATCAGTATAAACTAGCAGTACAGGAGTTTGACATCGGTGCTAGAGTGTTAGAAGTGTTTATTGAGATTGTTACAACTATTGTAGTGGTCTTATTGCTGAAGATAAACGTTTTGTACTGAATAGCTTAAAATGTTTCAAAATGAGATTGGTTGAAATATATTAGGAGCGCAGGGTACCTTTTATTTCAGGGTAATCGTCATGGTATAAATAATAGTTGGATAATTTAGTTATATCTATTTGTGGTATAGATGAATTAATCATGTACGAAATCTGACCGTTAAAAATGACCAATCATTTTCTCTAAACTAATGTGTTTATAGACATACCTAATATTAGGTATGTGATTACACTTAAAGGTCTTTCGAAATGATATAAAAAAAATATATATATATATATATTTATACGATTTCGAAAAAACTACGCAAAATTGGGGGAAAAAACATAAACGACCATTAGGTGTGCGTTAAAGAATTGAAAAAGTATCATTATTTTAATTTTGATAAAAAAAGAAATAAAAAAAAAAAGAAAAAAGAAAGTTGGCAAACATAGCAGATACATGAATATTGTTAAAGCCTCACTTCATGAACACATTACATAAATATTCTGTTTTATTATTTTGTTTTTTCGTTTACAGACATTCTTGCGTTGTTTTGGTTTTTAAACTGTTTTTAAACTGCGGTGTAACGTTCATTTTGACTGATTAACCCGAAATTATTGTGAGAAAAAAAAACTAGGTTCTATTTTGAGAACTGTGCTTTGTGAATGAAATTTAAATTTAAAAAAACAGCCAATAGTTCAAACTTCAAATTTTGAACAGTCTGAGAGGGAAAGATCTTGATAAAAGCATGTTCATTGTGAAATGGTATCATCTTCAAACGATTAATATAACTGAATGTTGACGTGTGAAGAAAATAACCGGCAACATTAAATGTCTTGAATTCCACTTGAACAGTGCACATATATACCAAGGTCAGTGTTTTGTAAATCTGCTTACAAAACATGCACGCGTTAAGCATATACCGATCATAACAGATTACTGTCAGATCAGTTTAAAATGCTAAATAATCTTACTGCAATTCTTTAAGGTGACACACGACTGTGTCTACATATACTGAGCAAATTAAATTTAGCACATACACAAGATACTTTGTTTTGTTTGCATGGTTTGTTACGTCATTTTTAACACGTAAAGTTATATATGACGGTCGATTTTTTGCGGTGGAGGCAGACCACCCACTTTTCCTGGGTAGAACCAGTACTGTACACCTCCCGCCATCCGTAAGAATCGACACTTCCTCACTTGCAAGTCCAGCTACCAGTGGGATTCGAACCGGCAGCGAATGTTTAATTAAAGTGACATAGATATGACCAATAATAATGCTAAAAAGTCACTTGTAAACAAAGTCGGCGATAAAAGTAAAGTAAATCGGATGGAAACAAAATGGGGATAATTTTAAAATTACGAAAATTGGAAGGTTTTTGTTTGACAATAACAATTGTTTGTGAATATATTTCAGCGGTTTTTATACAATGACAGAATGGGCAATTCTTATCAATGCCAAACATTAAATGTATTCAAAGCAATACTTCGGTATAATTAAATTAATTGTTTTTAATATGTGGGAGGTAACTCTGAAACTACGCTTAGAAAATAATAAAATATATATTCATTTTTTTGAAAATCACAGCCTTACCTAGCATGTCTAATATCTTCAAACAATTATATCAATATTCATATATTTAATATTATGTACCTAAAAAGTCGTGCTAAAACTTTTTTGTTCAGTATACATTGCTATTGTTCAATCATTAATATCAATTAAAGAATAGTATAACGCAACTTGTTTTTGCAATATTACTAACAGTTGATTATATTGCAACAATACTATATTTAAACCTATGGTATATAGATTAACAAAAAGAAATTGAAAACTCAAACTTTTATTTAATATATGCAAGCAGTTGTAACGTCAATATGGCACTGGATTAACGTCAATATGGCACTGGATTAACGTCAATATGGCACTGGATTAACGTCAATATGGCACTGGATTAACGTCAATATGGCACTGGATTAACGTCAATATGGCACTGGATTAACGTCAATATGGCACTGGATTAACGTCAATATGGCACTGGATTAACGTCAATATGGCACTGGATTAACGTCAATATGGCACTGGATTAATATGTCGACACGCTAATTGTAATGCTTGATAAAATCTTCAAAATTGCCACGTGTCCCTTTAAAAATTAGACAATACATGTATGTATAACCCGCGACTCTTTTCCCAAAACGAAATACAGAAATAGCAGATTGTTTAAATGCTTACCCACTCCTCTTTTCGTTTAAACTCCATTTTTGTGTTATTTGCTGTAGTTTAATTTAAAAAGAATTAGAAATGTCCTTTGATTGACAGTTTATATCCAGTCGGCTTATTCTATGTTGACACTAGACCCATTTAGGGTGTCGGAGAAAAATAAATTATCTCTTGAGTTTGTTTTCTGAAGTTGCGTAGTATTATGTATGTCCAATGTGTTTGCACGTGACGCCGTAAAGCACGCGGGGCAGCTTAAAACTGCTTAAAACTGCAGTCAGTCAATAAAAAATAGAACAACTATAACGTGTATACACGGCTTCTTGAAATAGAGTTCATTAAACTTTTAGTCTGAAATTCCCAGGGTTATTATCAAAGGATTAAAAGGTACTTTGAAACAATTGTATCACTGCCAAACGCATATTAATAGTCTGGTTTGTCTACTACATTCGAATATTGCCGATAATCGTTTTATCTGGGTTTTTTTTCTAGTGTTGACATTAACAAGATATTAAAATGTTCAGAATGATACATTAAACAAACTAATATTTTGGTACTAAACATCTGCATACGCTGAGGTTATTTTGTTAATGATTGCGTTGCTTTATTTGTGTGTGTTCTTATTTGGACAAATCTGCGGGTGTTAAACACTGGACGACACGAATAAGTTTTTTCCCTGTATCTTTTAAATTGAATGTACAATTTTGACAAAAGATCGTATGAAAAGTCATATATTTCAGATTCATCAAATAAAATAATCAATTTTATAATCGGATTACATCCAGTCATTGCTTTATAGAACGTGTTCAAAATTTAATCAAATTGTGAATGAGCAATACATTTTTTATAAGCATCTAATATCAGAGAGCTTGACAAGTGTCGTCTATGCATGTATGCTATTCAAGTTCCACCAGGGCACCCAAGAATGCTTTTACCGCCTTTCCTATATTTTTAAAGCAAAAATGAGATGAGAAATGAGAAAGTTTCTGCCTTGAATTCAGTCATTCGAATAATTGAGGTCCTCGACAATGGATGTCTTATATCCTAGACAATGGATGTCTTATATCCTAGACAATGGATGTCTTATATCCTAGACAATGGTTGTCATATCCTAGACAATGGCTGTCTTATATCCTAGACAATGGTTGTCTTATATTCTAGACAATGGATGTCTTATATCCTAGACAATGGCTGTATTATATCCTAGACACTGGTTGTCTTATATCCTAGACACTGGTTGTCTTATATCCTAGACAATGGCTGTCTTATATCCTAGACAATGGTTGTCTTATATCCTTGACAATGGTTGTCTTATATGGTTGTCTTATATCCTAGACAATGACTGTCTTATATCCTATACAATGGTTGTCTTATATCCTAGACAATGGTTGTCTTATATCCTAGACAATGGCTGTCTTATATCCTAGACAATGGTTGTCTTATATCCTAGACAATGGTTGTCTTATATCCTAGACAATGGTTGTCATATCCTAGACAATGGTTGTCTTATATCCTAGACAATGGCTGTCTTATATCCTAGACAATGGTTGTCTTATATCCTAGACAATGGCTGTCTTATATCCCGTCGACACACTATATATTTAGGTTATTTATTTTCTCACCAGTTGAAGGCGAGGATCCGGGGAATCCCAAATAACGTTACTCTTACTATAGAAAATATTCGTCTGATTCTTTCGATTGCTCCATGTTACATAGAATATCTCCATCTGACGAAAGAAGCACTAGGGGAAAAGCTCGTATTTTCAATGTTCCGTGAAGTCAGTCGTCATTTCGGTTGCGAGTGATATACTGATGTGATATAAAAAAAAAATGAAAAAAGTATGTCTTGAAAATGTAACTCTAGACCAGAAAGTGACCGTTAGATTTTTTTATTCGGTATAAATACTATCACTTCAGTTTAATTTTGCGTTCGTTATAATACTTTTGGGATACTTACCTATTTGTACATCGATTGTAACGAAAGCTCTCTGGGCTTATTTTAATCACTATCTATGTTTAGTGTTTACCCTATTTTTTCAACCAATCAGTCGCCTCAGATTTTTAAAAAACTTGCACCATTTATTCATGAAGATTTTACTACAAGCAGTATTCGCGGTGAACAGCGTGACCTATATAGAGACTATCGATAAACCTATGACAAACACTAAGTCGGATAGAGACTACGAAAAGAAATATTCACCATTAAGAAACCACGGTCGGTCTACGCTTCCTCCCTTTCGGTTTCTTAATGGTGAAGCTTTCTCTTCATGGCCTCTATCTTGTACCTAAGTACTAAGCAAAAGCAGATAAAGTGTCTTGCTCTGGGTAATTTTGGGGTATTCTTAATGGTGAAGATTTCTCTTCATAGACTCTATCCGGATAGAGTTTACCGTAGGTTTTATCGATAGTCTCTATATAGGTCACGCTCTTCACCGCGAAGACTGCTTGTAGTAAAATCTTCATGAATTAATGGTGCAATATTTGAAGTATTTGAAAATCTGAGACAACTGACTGGTTGAAAAAAAGTAAACATAGTATATATTCAACTACAACCACTTGTAAATCTGTGAAAATAAATAAGAACTATAAGAATAAATACTTAAAAGTGGATCCCTTAGAAGGAACAAACACAAACAAGAGATAAATGTAGCAGACTCGGTTTTATTGTGTCTGTTCATGCGGGGTAATGTAAAGTGCAACACCTCTCACGCCTCCTAGCACCCTATTAAGCGATATTCTACTCTAAAGCCACAAATATTGAGTCTGATGATCCCATAGGACCAGTAAGTAATACTGAATTTTAGTCGGGGCGACTTTTTACGGCCGCCATACAGCACTAAACAAACGCTAGTGTGAATGTCAATAAATACTGAAAAGTGAATCACTTGGAAGAAGAAGCTGACATATAATGAGTCTTTTGCTAAAATTATACATGCTTTTTGGGTAAATCCCTTTCACGGTTTTGATTATTGGATAATTTATGAAGAAACTATATTAAAAAAAAAAAGCAATCCTGTCAAATATTAATCGTCTAAATGTTTGATTTTTACGGAACCATAAACTAGTTTGCAAGTACTCTGGTCCTCATTGTTTCCCCAGCGTGAACTATATATCTAGTTAACAGATACCCAGATCAATTGTAATTTTAACTGGTGTGTCGGTGCATGATGACTCGGTATCGAATAACAATACATTTCAACACAAAACTAAAATCATAAAACCCATAATAGAAGCAGACTTAACAAAGAAGATTTTTAAAACAAATCACAGCCATTAGGGCTATAACCAACGCTTTTGACAGACGACAATACCGGTAAAAGATGAGCTTCCTGATAAAGCGGTATTCTGATAATATAATTTGATATTGTATTTGCTATTCAAGTTGAATACATAAAACAATTGATTTCTAACACGTCCGTGGATCATGCAACTAAATGCTTTTACAACAGGGCATTATTATCATCATCATCAATAAAACGCTGTATTAATGATTATTTATGGATGCTTATGGGCATGCGCAAACATATATAAATATTGACAACAGCTGTTACTGGTTACGAGAAAACAACACATGATGGGTTAATAAAGCTTCAGCCATTAAAGGGACACAGAGCAATCGTGACACACGGCAATCGTGACACAGAGCAATCGTGACACACGGCAATCGTTACACACGGCAATCGAGACACACGGCAATCGTGAAGTATTTATCAAGCATTTAAATTAGCACATCGGTTAATTAATTATATTTCATTTTCTAAAAAATACAATTGTCGAATAACGGTAGAATAACGAACTCAACAACAACAACAACAACAATAAAATTTATATATATATACAAAAGAAAAGATATATATATATTTTATTTTTTTGTTTTTTTTTGTTGTTGAGTGCGTTCGTTATTTTACGACGGGTTTCACTATATTGTTGGTGCAATATAATCAACAATAAGTAATATACAAAACAATTTCTTTTGAACTACATGCATTTGGATAATTATTAATAATGATTGCAAATATGCCAGTTATGAAGAGAAACCAACGTGACGCCATGGGCTTTTAAAGAAAGCAAGCGTGCCATGTGCCCCTTTAAGTCTACACTACCCACTGATGGGGGCTTTGTGACTGCAAATAAAGCAATAGTACTAAATGTTAAGGGAAATAAATAAGTGATTTTCAAATAATTCTGGTTCAAAATAGAATACCTTAACTTTCATACAAATCCAATTCTAAAATCGCGTTCTCGATATCTATTTGGAACACACGTATACATATGAACATCAAAACATTTAAAGTATTTCATTGTTTGTCCTCCGCCAACTTACAGGCATTAGACGTTCTATCTATAATTTATATCAACACCATTTTGATTCTTTCATGAGATGTCAACAGAGATGCAATATGTATTCTTCATAATTGTCCAATCTATCATTGTTTTGGAACATCGTCGTTACAGTTGATATTATCAGTAAGTCTGCCAGGTATTATATCACTAATTATTTTCCCCATAGACACCAATGTTAAAGTGTCACATATTAATGATTTGCTGCAAATTCAACTCAAGTATGGATAATGCAGCAGTGTAATGTTCATATAGAAAACTAATTTTCCACTTGAAAAAAACGCCAGAAAAGGTGGCGTCACAAGACATGTAAGAAAGTTCTTGTTTGTTTACTAAACAGGTCAAGGGTACAGCTGTTTTCATTGATTTACTGTTTTCATTGCTCACAAAGTGTAAGCATGGAGTCGAAATTTCGAAAATGTTCATCAGTGATCCAGTAAAACTTATTAATACGCTTCTTATACATACAACCATAAAATCGAATAGAAATGGGCAGTTTTCCCCTAATTCCCGTTTTCATCAAAAAAGGAGGGATTACTTTTTATTATAGAAACTACATTCGACTACACCTCGGAGGCTTACATGTAATTAGTGGTGGTAAACCTCCAACACTTCAGTACCTGGACATATCTCCATTACTGGGCTACCTTTCAAAATCATTACTCTGACAACATTTTATTTTTATTCGTTCTACAAAATTAATAAACATTCCATTATCGAAAATTTTTATTCTCGATATAATATGAGTATCGTTATTATATATATAGTAGTAGTAGTAGTAGTAGTAGTAGCAGTAGTTGTCGTAGTAGTAGTAGTATCAGTAGCAGTAGCAGTAGCAGTCGTAGCAGCAGCAGCAGTAGCAGCAGTAACAGTAGCAGCAGCAGCAGCAGCAGCCGTGGCATTAGCAGTAGCAGCAGCAGTAGCAGCAGCAGCCGTGGAAGTAGCAGCAGGAGCAACCGTGGCAGTAGCAGTAGCAGCAGCAGCAGCAGCAGTAGCAGCAGCAGCATCAGTAGCAGTAGCAGCAGCCGTGGAAGTATCAGTAGCAGTAGCAGCCGTGGCAGTAGCAGCAGCAGCAGAAGCAGAAGCAGCAGCAGCAGCCGTAGCAGTAGTAGTAGCAGTAGTCGTAGCAGTAGCAGTAGCAGTAGCAGTAGTAGTAGTAGTTTGTTTTGTTTGTATGGTGTTTTACGTCATTTTCAACACATGTAAGGTTATATATGACGGTCAATTTGTTTGTGTTGGAGGCAGACCACACACTTTTCCTGGGTAGAGACCAGTACTGTACACCTCCCGCTATTTGTAAGAATCGACACTTTCTCACTTGACAAGTCGAGCTCACAATGGGATTCGAACCCGCAGCGGTGAGAGGCGAGACAGTTTTAGACGCATCGTCTTTACTATCCCGGTAAGGGATGCGAAATACAAGGGCTACACATGCAGAAGTTATCGCCTTTATAGTTTTAAGTCAACTTTATTATTTATAATATGAGTTATTTTAGGAAAGAGTTACTAATCAACTAAAAATAAAATGTCGCAAAAGCTGAATTTCCGTATTTTCAGGTTAGGACGAGATGAAATACTGTACTAAGCCTATATACACGCTGTACAGCAAGCGCGTAGACACAACATATTCTCGATATTGAATTAAAATAATAATAATAATAATAAATGGCCTTTTTATTAGGAAATAGGTGGATCTATATTGATTTCTTTGGAAGATAATTCAGAAAAAATATTTAAGCTGAAATAGTTTAAAAAGTGTATACTTGATTAATGACAACTGTCACGGAAATGTTGCAAAACATGTAGCCTACGCCATGTTTATTTACTAAAACATGTCTACGAACTTTTCTTATACCCTGTAGATGGTGTTTTTTATGATGAAAATTAAAATTAAATGTTATTTATATCCGATAAGAAGAGTTTGTATCTTTATTGAGATTTGTTTCCATTATACTTATACTTTATTTTATTCTATTACAACCCGCTTAGTCATGAAATGTTAAAAACCTCACAGTCATATTCAGCTGAATGCCTTCACACTGCAACGAAGTAATTATTTAATAATTAGTCATGAATTGTCTATCAATTGCGTGATTACAAACCGACATAGCGATTTAATTTCATCCCATAAATTACGTATTGTCTTTAATAGACGATTAGTACTTGAACGTAGGCTGACGATGATATCATACAACAGTTATCATGAAGTTATTCCATGTTCTGTTAAACATGTATATGTATATATGGGCCTATGGCTTACTGATATGCAGCAAAACGCATTTTTTCTTCTATTTTCAGTACTCCGTGTGTTAAGCAAGTTCCGAATAACGTATAATGAGTTACTTCAATACTTTATCTATTCCAACGAAATTTTGAGAAAATTTTGATTACTTTTGCTTGAATATCAGTAAATGAAAAATGGATTTTATTCCTTGTTGTAGTTTATGCATATCATTTAACAATTCTGGACACAGTTATAAGCTGTAACCTGAGTTTAAAGGTCATCTTAATGTTGAAAGATACCAGCTGCATTCTGTCTTTTCTGAGATAGAATGTATCTTTCAAAACATTGTTCAAAAGCTCATTAATGAGTGAGAGCATTTTTTAAAAATAAAATAAAATGAACACATGCTATATTTTCAAATATTTCTTCCGAATTAAAACTAGTGCCATTATTATTACTAAACGTTTAATTTAAACCTGACATAATTATACATGATGAAGAATAGTTTACATCTTAAATTTGTTTTTGTTTAAAACAAATCACAAACCTTTAAGCATACTGATTCCATATAACCTCCAATAACCGCAACAAAATAATATTTTTTACAATTAATTAATTATTGATACTACGTACGTCTATACCTGAACTGTAATACCGGAACACGGAACACATCAACATATGTACTTACTGTCTAAAATCCCAATCCATCTGCTAAACAGAGATTCCTCAAATTTCAAATTCATGTTTCAAATTTCTATAACAATAATAGAAGCCCCAACATTTCGTCTATCGCCCTGACGTTTATGTTTTGACAGGACCTAACATCCAAGTGGGTTAGACGGACAAAATTATTAGATTACCTTAATCCTCGCTATTGATTATCTTAAATCGGTGTCTTTTTTAATGATTTCAGATCAAACAATGGTCTAATGTTAACTTTACTTGAATATATTTGAATAAGAATACAAATGAATTATTTTTGTTAGATAACATCAGACCTACTTGAAAATGGCTTAGCTATAGTGTGCTGTTTGAAATTCTGGCTTTGTTTTACTAAAATCAACATTCATACCCATGTTTCTGATTATATCTGTAGATAATCATCTAAGTTTATTGTTACGTTTTATGTCGATTCCATACAGTGTTGGATCAAAGGAGACCTAAAGTCGCTCACATAGCAAATACACATCCAATTTAGAGGGCCCCAGTGAAGATTATTTTAATTAACTTGGATACCCTCTTAAACTAAAGTCTTCACTTAATACAATATTTTGTCCATGATGACGTGATTTTAGTCCCTATAGTTTTTGAGGATTAGGGGACACACATTTTACAATATTAAGACGACTTAATTTTATAAAGGGCAGTAAGTCCTGTATGTTTTATCGGATTTATCTGCCATTGCTTCGTAATAATCGTTACTTCGTTGTGATCTTGCACACACCAAGTTTGGTGTTGTAAACCGTATAGTGCGGTACAACTTTGTGACGGAGAGACGGACGGAACTTATTTTACAAGATTAAGACGAGACTTGTTCCAATCTACTGTTCCACCGCCTTTGGCTGCAGAAGTTTCTAAGGACAATTTTTTCTCATGTTATAAAAATATAAAGGGCAGTAACTCCTGTATTTTTATCGGATTTATCTGCCCTAGCATATGATTATACTTTATAGTTTTTAACGCACATTTTGCAATAATAAAGTTGACTTAAAACTGTAAAGGCGATGTGTAGCCCTTGTATTTCGCATCCCTTACCGGGATAGTAAAGACGATGCGTCTAAAACTGTCTCGCCTCTCACCGCTGCGAGTTCGAATCCACTTTGAGCTCGACTTGTCAAGTGAGAAAGTGTCGATTCTTACGAATGGCGTGGACTATGCAGTACCGATTCTACCCAGGAAATATGGGTAGGTCTGCCTCTAACACAAAAAAGTCGACTGTCATATATGGCCTAATACTAGACTACCAGTCGACCGTCATATATGGCCTAATACTAGACTACCAGTCGACCGTCATATATGGCCTAATACTAGACTACCAGTCGACCGTCATATATGGCCTAATACTAGACTACCAGTCGACCGTCATATATGGCCTAATACTATACTACCAGTCGACCGTCATATATGGCCTAATACTAGACTACCAGTCGACCGTCATATATGGCCTAATATTAGACTACCAGTCGACCGTCATATATGGCCTAATATTAGACTACAAGTCGACCGTCATATATGGCCTAATACTAGACTACCAGTCGACCGTCATATATGGCCTAATACTAGACTACCAGTCGACCGTCATATATGGCCTAATACTAGACTACCAGTCGACCGTCATATATGGCCTAATACTAGACTACCAGTCGACCGTCATATATGGCCTAATACTAGACTACCAGTCGACCGTCATATATGGCCTAATACTAGACTACCAGTCGACCGTCATATATGGCCTAATATTAGACTACCAGTCGACCGTCATATATGGCCTAATACTAGACTACCAGTCGACCGTCATATATGGCCTAAATACTAGACTACAAGTCGACCGTCATATATGGCCTAATATTAGACTACAAGTCGACCGTCATATATGGCCTAATATTAGACTACCAGTCGACCGTCATATATGGCCTAATACTAGACTACCAGTCGACCGTCATATATGGCCTAATACTAGACTACCAGTCGACCGTCATATATGGCCTAATATTAGACTACCAGTCGACCGTCATATATGGCCTAATATTAGACTACCAGTTGACCGTCATATATGGCCTAATACTAGAATACCAGCATCCACATCGCTACTTGGTTGTGCTATTATATACCAAGTTTTGTGAGGTTAGCCCTTATAGTTTTTGAAAATTAGACGAAACAAGTTCGTGACGTATGGGCGGAATGACGGACGGACGATGACCTTTCTATATATACCACGGGAGATATAACTGAGTTTTCAAAACTGTTCAAATCAGCTGATTTTATACCTCTCTTCAAATGATTCAGACCGCTCTGCATTTATTTTCAAAGTGAGGTGCAAATGATTTAAACCTCTCTTAAAATGTACTAATAATTACAATCTTTTTCTGTTGTTTTTTTCCTCTCCAGATTTACAGCTCTCTTCAAATGATTTATCTGTCTAGCTTTCGTTAATCCCAAACCTCTGCTGGAGTCTTATGTATGGCGTGTCTAATCTGACAAAGACAGGTGAGTGGAATCGCTTTGCTCGTGTTTGGCTGTATGGTATCCATAAGGTCTTTTATTGAATTTTTTGCTCAAATTTGGTAGGTTATTGCACTGGTACGATATAAACACTTTGTTTGGTAAATGAACTAAAACAAGGTTGTCCCGCTTTACCGCTGTCAGTCACATAAAATAAAACGTTAATGTAATATGTCTACACACACTTGACACAGTTGAGACAGACAGACAGACAGACAGACATTTTCTTCTCGTCATATATACAGTACTAATCGTATCACAAAATATATATAAAACAATGCAATTGTACATGTGCCTGTCTTTACAGAGATATAAAAGACGATCAGTTAGAAGTGATATAACTAATGTCATAAAAGTATATCCAAGGTATACAGATTTAAAATTTAAGCATCCATAGTTAATTGAAACTTTCTTTCCATGTTCGTGCAAAGAACTTTTTTTAAAAGCTGCAATAAAATGACAATAATTTATAATATATTGAAGGGTATCCGGATATATCCCATCAAATCAAATTTGACAAGAACTGATTAACTATGAATGCTTAAGAATTATAAATCTAACATATTTTTTAAGATAAAACAATATATCATTATTAACAGTATAATGACAGTCGTCTTCGTTGGTGATTAAACTATTATGTCAGGCTTTGGCAGTATATTTTACTAAAGCATGGTTATATAAAAGCAAACATAGTTTCCCATCGTCAGGCCTCCGCGGCCGAATGGTTAACGACGTTGCGTTGTAAACCTTCGCCTCTCACCCCTGCGGGTTCGAATCCCACTGGGAGCTCGAATTGTAAGTGAGGAAGTGTCGATTCTTACGGATGACGGGAGGTGTACAGTACTGGTTCTACCCAGGAAAAGTGGGTGGTCTGCCTCCACCACAGAAAATCGACCGTCATGTATACAGTCCTACAAACATGTCTAAGTTTCCCAAAATTTGCCTTTTTTCTCATCTGGGAGGTCATAATTACCCATTAAATTGGAATGACAAGCCTCTCCACAAGTATAATTAATTGCCAGGATCAGGTTACCAGTACTGGTCAGTGGTCAGCTGTTTTTGTGAGATATTCTCTGGCTTCCTATTTTGCAATTCATTTAGAACTGAGGGTTGTATTTAAATGTTTATGGATCATTATTGTAAGAATTTCTCAAACACATTTGCGTTGTACTTTTTAATTAGAATTAAATAGTTATATTTTATCAAATTAGTACATCAAGAGGTATTTCAATACATTGTCTAATAAAGAAAGATGCCTGTCATTTGTCTTATTTAGGTAAATCAGTAAAATGATGTGCAGTGTAATAATTCTGACTTTGAGAACACTCAACTAAATAACCTCACACTTTTTAAAAAAAAAAAATCACGTCCTACATTGTTAGAAGTACGAACTTGAAACATTGATATATATGATAAGAAATATATGTGTAATTATGCAAGGGTTTATTAACATTTTCTTACCTCTCCAGGGGACATGGTTGGGGTGTGTGTGGTGGGAGTGGGAGTTGTTTTACATTAAAAGTACAATTACTCCTACATGCTTAAAGGGACACATGACAATCTTGAAGTTTTTATTAAGCATTTAAATTAGCGCCTCGATTTATTAATCCAGTATAATTTTGACTTTAAAACTGGTGAATATAATTAAATATTCTTCTTATTCTACCGCAGTTTTCAATTTATTGGTGCAATATTCTTAACAGTTAGTAATGAAAAAATTATTTGCTTTATACAATTTTTATAATTAATATTCATAATTGAACAAATGCAAGTTATGTAGAAAAATTAACAGGATGCCGCGAGTTTTTAAAGAATCAAGCTTGCCGTGTGTCCGTTTAACTATATGAGTATGAAATTGTCTATGTATTATCGTTTGCTCAATTATCAATACATATATAACGTTGTTTTTTGGTATCTCTAAGTGTTATAGTATTGAAAATACGGTCCAGACAAGCATTTTCTATGACAGAGGTCACAGGTCAAGGTCACAATGACCTTATTTTGGTACACGTCACACCGTTATCACAAGATGTATTCACATAGCAAATTTGGTATCCCTAAGTGTTATACATGAATAAAAACAAACCGGATAACGCTTTTGACACTAAAGACAGGTTTTCCATTAACTTCATGGACATGTTTGTCTTTACCTTTTAGCCACTTGAATATATTGCTGGTTTTAATTTTAGCCTCTGTTAAAAATCTATTGCTGTTTAAATATTCTTTTAGATCACTAAATGTTATCCATTCTCCAGAATCATCATAGTTAATTTTTAACTCCTTTAAAGCAAGAATTAGGAAGGCCATTTTGCAACCAGAACAATCTGTAACTAAAATAAAAATAAAAACATTATTTTAAACTTTCCGTAGTTCCTCTCAGCCACTTTTTACCCATTATTTTAAAGTTGATTTGTTCATTGCAAATCAAAATTAATGAAAACTTATGGAAAACTGATTTTATGTTATAATTCTAGAAGTGTGTTCTACAAACAGACATTTGGAAAGGTTAACTTTCATAATAGGCATAGGCCATTTTGCCATATATAATAATCATACACATGTAATCTCATATGAGAATCATGATTCTTCTATAAAAGGAGCCACATATAATAATCATACACATGTAATCTCATATGAGAATCATGATTCTTCTATAAAAGGAGCCACATATAATAATCATACACATGTAATCCCATATGAGAATCGTGATTCTTCTATAAAATGAGCCACATATAATAATCATACACATGTAATCCCATATGAGAATCGTGATTCTTCTATAAAAGGAGCCACATATAATAATCATACACATGTAATCTCATATGAGAATCATGATTCTTCTATAAAAGGAGCCACATATAATTATCATATAAAATGTTCCATATGATATTTATTAATACATGTAGGAGTTTCGTATATTTTTTTTAATACAAATAAACCCACAAACTTTTCGTTTTTAAAAATATACATTTTTATATAATTTTCATGATTTTTTTTCGTGTATTGTTTTGTGATTCTTATATGATACTCATATGATTCATATACAAAGATGTTCCTGTTATATAATTATCATATAATATGTATCATACGAAAATTATGTAAGAATCATGTGGCAAAATTGGTAGTGTATTACAACTAACATGTATTGCAAATATAAATTATACAATTATAATTACAGTTGAAGCTAAGATTTTCTGAGTTTAAATTAAGATACTTATGAATTAAATAGAAAATGTAGTAATTATGATTTACTTACTCTTAGTGTTCACATCTTGCCGAATTATTAGTTTCCTAATGAACAAACCAACTTGAGAATGTTCATAAGACAAAATTCCAATAGACTGAAAGCAAACTGCAAACATATGGTGAGCATTAGGTAATTAGATAGGGTTTCTGGAGACGGTGGTCAGCCCAGCAGGTAGTGAGATTTATGGCCATTTAACATCTCATTTACAGTTACTAATGATTACTGTAGCTGATAAGCCGAGTATCCAGAAGATGCTACTTGTGGACTTGTTTGTAGGACTGTATAACCTTACCTATGTTGAAAATGACGTAAAACACCATACAAACAAAACAAAACAAACAAACCATCGTCAGGCATTACGATAGAGTCTTTGTTATACAGAATTGCATTTTGAAACATTTCAAAGCAAAATTCCTCATATAATCACCATACGACATGTATTTCATCTTCAACGTCATGTTTGCAGTTAAAACATGAGCGCAAATGAACAGGTAAGTTTTCATATCTACCAGCGTCTAAACGTTTGAGTGCAACGCCAAATCTACATTTTGCGATTTCTCTTCTATGACGAGAAGGTAATTTGTCTTGTATATAATGTTCAACTTTGAATTCGTGTTTACATAATGCACAGGCCTGTAATGTATTACCATCTGGTCCTTGAGGAAGCTTCTCTGTTTAACTATATTTTCCATTTATTAATGTTTATGTTCATTAAGCGGTCATCTACATACATGTATGTTACTAATAATTTAGAATCTATATACTTTGCATCATCAGTGAAATCACATTCAATACCATATAGCATGTTTTAACACTAAATAAACTATTTTGCATCTTTGTGATAAGGAGGACTTTGCCCAATTGAGCATATGATTGTTGGTCCCACTACCGGTTGTGACCGGAGGGACTATAGAATGTCAGTCTGTCGCACTTCGTTTCCGCTCAATACCTTTTTTTAGGAATGGGATTTTGAAATGTAACTTGTATGGGACTGAAGCTTGAAATTGCATTTGGGGTCACTGGGGTCAAAGTCAATGACACCGTTTCTAAAAATAGAAGAACGGTTTTCATTTAATAACTTTAGTTAGGAATGGGATATTGGCCCAATACTTGTTGTGCAGGCAGCTTATATGAAAAGTGTGGTCTCTGGGGTCAAGGTCAATGTCACTGTTATTAAAAATAGAAATTTGGTTTCCGCTCAATATTGGCCCAACAGTTGCTCTGTGTGTAGCTTGTATGAAAAGGAAGCTTGAGATTGGATTTGGGGTCACTTTGTTCAAGTCACACTGTTACTAAAACTAGAAAATTGGTTTCCTCTTAACAAATTTACTTAAGAATGAGATATTGACCCGAAACTTGCTGTATGTGTAATTTATATGAAAAAGAATCTTGAAATTGAGATTTGGGATCACTGGGTTTAAGGTCAAGGTCACTGCTACTCAAAATAGAAACTTGGTTTCCTCTCAATAACTTTACTTAGGATTGCGATATTGGCCCGAAACTTGCTGTATATGTAGCTGATATGAAATGGAAGCTAGAGATTGCATTTGAGGTCCCTGGAGTCAAGGTCAGGGTCACTGTTACAAAAAATATAACATCGGGTTCCGCTCAATAACTTTACCTAGAAATGAGATATTTGCCCGAAACTCGCTGTGTATGTAGCTTATACGAAAAGGAAGCTTTGGAATTGAAATGAATTGAATGTTGTTTAACGGCTCATCAACACAGTATATGTTATTTAGAGCCGCCTCAGAGAGAGGGGAAGGATACATAGGAATCCGGGAACCTGCCCCACTCTTATTATCGAATAGATTCCTATGGTTCTTTTACGTGCTCGGAGGATAGACCGATACACGGGACCGCCCGGTTTACGTCCCAATCCGACGGAAGAGGCTGAGGGAAAGTGTCTTGCCCAAGAACACACCGACGGAACTCAGTGGCACCACGGAGGATTGAGCCCTTGGCCTCCGGTTACAAATCCGACGCGCTACCGACTGCGCCACGCCAGCCCTCGGGTCGCCTTTGGAGTCACTGGGGGCAAGGCCAAGGTCACTGTTACTAAACATAGAAAATCGTTTACCACCTAACAATTTTTCTTGGGAATGAGATATTGGCCCGAAACTTACTGTATAGGAAGCTTGGGATTGCATTCGGGTCATTGCTATAACTTAACTTATAACGGGTCAAATTATGGAATCGTACATTTCTTGGAATGTTGAGTAATGTCAATCACCAGATGCTTTACTTTTTGATACGATCAAGCCAAGTTCTCTACTACATATACTAGCTGATAGCGCTATGTCTTAGCCACGGTACTCGTTTAAAACAACACCTAGATAATTTATGGTATATGTATGACAAATAGACAAGCTGTGTGTACGCTTTCGTTCTAAAATGTATCATACTAAGATTTTTCACAATTTGTAGACATCTTATTTGTTGATAAGACGATAAACACCATAGTTACATTAGCATATGCTTCATCAGCATCTGACTGCAAACAGTCGTTAATTATAACGTCAGCTGAATCTATTTGTTGGGGTAACAGCTGACGATTATTATTTTCTGCACCGACTGAATTCATTTAAACTCACTGGGATTAATTGACAATATCAACCAGCTCACCTGTATACATCAAATTTGGTATGATTATTTAGGGACTCGAGACACAACCTATATAGAACTGGTTGTGACCTTCTGCATACAGAGACCCTCTACATGGGGTACAACTTGAGGAACTTGCATTAATTTACTATTTCAGAACGTTGGTCTTGTGATGGAGCCAGTAGAGCGTTACGTACCCTTTTGGGCCTCTTGTTTAATATGCTCATTGGCAGAAATAAACCACATCAACAACATAATACAAGATGGCCTTGATAACAACAACACCAAACCATTCTGGAGATATGTTAATTCTAAACGGCATGACAGTCTTGGTATTTCGCCATTAAAGAAGCTTGGTAACTTAGTAAACAACAGTGAAGAAAAGGCACAAATCCTCGTCCAACAGTTCCAGTCAGTATTCACCAAAGATGATCCATCCTACACTATACCCATAATCAACCGTCAACCTACTCCAATTATTCCACTACTAGTCATAACATCTAAGGGCGTTGACAAACTTTTACAGAGCATCAATACGAGCAAAGCTATCGGTCCAGACCAGATTTCTAACAACATCTTGAAGAACTGTGCTACACAACTGGCTCCTGGGCTACGCATGATTTTCCAAACATCCATCAACTCGGGTCAGCTCCCAAAAGACTGGCAAAACGCGTTCATCGCTCCAGTATTCAAGAAAGGGAACGTACATCTCCCTGAGAACTATCGACCTGTATCATTTACCTGTGTTTCATGCAAGCTGCTTGAACACATTATCTGCAGACATATCCTCACACACCTCGAAAACAACAACATACTTACCTCCCTTCAGCATGGCTTCAGATCTGGGTACTCCTGTGAAATCCAACTTCTTGCAAACGTACATGACCTACTGAAGAAACATGACGCTGGCAGCCAAACAGATATGATTATCCTAGACTTTTCGAAGGCCTTCGATACAGTCCCTCACGAGAAGCTTTTGGCCAAGATAAAGCATTATGGCGTAGACGGACCCCTAAACACCTGGATTCGGAACTTCCTGACCCAGCGTCATATGCAAGTCTTAGTAGAAGGCGAGTACTCGGACCCAGTCACAGTAGACTCTGGTGTCCCTCAGGGTACAGTCATGGGGCCGCTACTATTTCTGTGTTACATTAACGATCTCCCTGATTCCGTTAAGTCACAGGCGCGTTTATTCGCGGATGACTGCCTCCTCTACAGGGTCATAGCAACCAGAATGGACCATCTTATACTCCAAGAAGACTTGAAGGCGTTAGAAGATTGGGCTCACAACTGGGGCATGCAGTTTAATGCCAAGAAGTGTTACATCATGAGCATTAACTCGAAATCTTCTAATTTCTACTCCCTAAATAATCAGATCCTAAATAATCAAAGCCCCTACCTCGGAGTAACCATATCGGAAGACCTGAAGTGGGATGCGCACATAACAAAGACCATCAAGAAGGCCAACTCATCACTCTGGTTCATGAAACGCAACCTAAAACACTGCCCTAAGTCATACAGAAGATCAGCATACCTGGGACTGGTGCGATCGACGCTGGAATACAGCGCCACCGTCTGGGATCCCTATTATAAGAAGGACATGAACAGATTGGAAAGGGTGCAACGCCAAGCTGCTAGGTTTGTCTCCGGAGACTACAAGTCACGCGAGGAGGGATGCGTCACACGAATGCTGTCCGACCTGAAGCTTCCGTCGCTCCAAGACAGAAGGAAGATGAACCGACTTGTCTTCTTCTACAAGGTGGTCGAGGGGCTGGTGCCAGCTTTCAAATGCCAAGACTATCTAATTCCTGAAAGATCTAAACGCCGTATTAAAGCAAAAGCTTTCAATGACTTTCAAGCTAATAATATTATAGACAGTCAGGTGCTAAATAATTCAAAGTGCTTCAAAACAATACAGTGCAAGAACGAACAATATAAAAACTCATTCTTTCCAAAGACAATTATTGATTGGAACCATCTTGACGACAGTTTCGTTTGCACGCCATCATTGGAGAGCGTCAAATCAGCTCTCGTAAAGTGCTACTAACAGCAACAGCCTCTCTTCCGATGTGTTTATAACAGGGCCCTACATCGTAACAGATTCAAATTCAGCTCACTTTTTCATTAACACCAAACAATTGGGTGAAGAGGGGGAGGGCCGGGAACGTATCCATAATGTGTTACGCGTGTGTGTCAAATACGATATGTTTTTAAACTTGTACGAGCCTAATTTTGCGTAAAATAACGATATACATACATACATATACTAGTAGGCCTTTTTCCATGAATTAACCATGGTGCGTAACCTAGGTTAGCACATATTTCTGCGTTGAATTAATTTCTTTTTAAATAAGAGGTAACCTACTTTTTAGAATCATTCGTTATGTTTTAAGCCATTTAGAGTAGAAAATATCATTATTTGTCAATTTTAAATCGAGCCTTTAAGCACGATGCGTTACAGTTTATGACCTCATGTTATTATTTTAACGTGCATATATTACAGAACCGCCCGACAGGGTGACGGTCAAAAATGTTGAAATCGACTAAAGTCGGATGAAACATCGTTTTAAGCTACAATGTGGACTTTCAAAGAACAAATTGTAAATATAAATTATTTTCTCTGTAAATTTTAGCAAAATCACACTGTTAGGTGGACAATTCAGTTACGATTTTGTATGATTTTGTATTCATTGCACTTTCTTTTCTTAACAAATTAAGTGGGTGGGGTACGGTTTAGTAAACAAATGGAGCCTAATCTGTTCTTTGCTAGATTGTGATTTAATTTCTTTGGAGATTTAGTGTTAAAGATACATACATATATCTACATACATTACTGTATACATCATGGTTTTTATAAGCTAACAATATGGATGGTGTGCTTCAAGATAAACTGGAAAACACATTTAGCCTGAGGTTAAACTATATTTGGCAGCCATTTCCTTATAGCTTACCTCATGATGAGGAAGTGTATTATCCAGAGTATGTTAACTGTGAAATAGGTTTATGTCTGATTGAATTCATTGACATTGTTCTCTTCATGGCAGCATTTATTGTTCTATTTAATATGAGTTTCCGTTACAGATCAGATACAGTCATGTAGGCTAAAGCTGCGCATCTGCTAATTCTGCACATCTGTTAATCATGCACACCCATGTTTTTATCACAAATCAATCAAACAATTTTTTTTCTCTTTTATTGATGTTAGTGTTGGATTATAAAGTTTTGAAGGGCTTGAAAATAGACAAATAAATATGTTATTTCGTTGGTGTATTTGCTATGGAGCACTTTGGCAGTTTGATATCATAGTATATTTATTTTAACAATTTTTATATGCAACACAAATAAAATTTAGCTTATATCGTGTATTATTAATGCTATAGTAATGATGTGTAGATATAATGCCTTTAATTATCAATACGATTATGTTTGTCCGATATAGATATTAATTTTCAAAAACGGCTAGACAAATATAGATCATTAGGCAATCTAGTGCCAGCTAGAATCATATATATTATACTAACCACATTTTTGAATTAATCTAACCTAAGCCTGATAGCATTACCATTTAGGACCTACCTTGTTAACATTTTGATCCAAATATTTAAAATTATGCGACATATTCATGGCTTAGTCACTGATTTTAACACAGTCAAAGTACGAACGAGTACAATGTGTGATATGCAGAGGAGAAAATGTTGTTGCCATATTAGAAAAAACGGACATTGTTGTGTACACTATTTTTTAGAATTTACTGTTTGGTCAATGAAAATCCATCATTTATATTATACATGTAGAAGCTCAACAATTATGAACAACAGATTGAACACATGTTACATTGTTTACATTAAATATAGCTCAACATGCATGAAATCTTTACAAATTATACTATTTTTAAACTATGTAAGATATTAAAAATGAGTAATATAAAATTTGGAAGTTTAAACTGTAGGGGTTTGTACTCAGATCAATTAAAGAGGAGAGACATATTTTCAAGGTGCAGTGATAGATATGACATTACTTTTCTTGTTGACACACACTCAACAAAAGAAATAGAAAACAAATGGAGGACCGAATGGGGCTTTGATGCAAAATTTTCCTCATTCTCTAGCTCAAGTAGAGGTACGGCTATTCTCTTTAAAAATACATTTAGTTATGCTGTAAATAATGAATTTATCGATCCTTTGGGGAATTTTATAGTTTTAGATGTTACAATACAAGAGCAAAGGATGACTATTGCTGTAGTTTATGGACCAAATGCAGACAAACCTCAATTTTTTCAGGATTTTTTTAATGTTGTTGAAAGTTTCGGTAATACTTCTTTTATTATCGGTGGTGATTGGAACGTGCCATTAAATTATGAGATAGATACCTACAACTATAAACACAAAAATAACATAAAATCAAATGAAACAATTTTAAGCATTATGGAACTTTTAGATCTACATGACATCTGGAGAATTAGTAATATTAACAGCAAAAGGTACACTTGGAGGGGCCCCTTTAATAAAATGGCACGCTTAGACTATTTCCTTGTCTCGTCTGACTTTCAAGATTGCGTCGAGAAATGTTCAATTGATATTAGTTATAAATCTGACCACTCAGCCATTTCTGTGCACTTATTATTTATTGATCAACAACGGGGCCGGGGTACATGGAAATTTAATAACAGCTTATTAACAAATGCTGAATTTGTAAATATTGTCAAACAAACTATTTCTGAAACAATAGACCAATATAAAGTGAACAATTTAAATGATGAACAAGAAATACGATTTAATATAGATGATCAACTATTCTGGGAAACGCTTAAACTTATGATTAGGGGCAAAACCATATCATTTGCTTCCTTTTAAAAACGAGAGAAAAATAAGAAAGAAAATGAAATAGAAACTAAACTTAAACAATTATATGTTTTACTAGACAATGGAGACAATTCTGTTAAAAATGAAATTGATCAGTTACATATAGAGCTAAAAACAATCCGGGATGAAAGAATAAGGGGAATTATTTTGAGAACAAAAGCGAAATGGAAAGTAGAAGGGGAAAAATCTACTAAATACTTCTGCAATTTAGAAAAAAGGCAATACACAGAAAAATTAATACCAAAAATTATAAAAAGTGATGGAAATGAAATAACAGACTTAAAAGAAATACTTCAAGAGCAAAAACAATTTTATGAAACTCTTTACAGCTCTAAACGTTTAATACCCTTATCACAGGAAAACGAACGTTTATTTTTTGATACAAGCAATCCTTTTTTAAACAAGTTAAACGAAGAAGAACGCGACTCGTTAGAGGGACTTCTTAGCGTAAATGAATGTTTAAATGCTTTAAAAAATATGAAAAATGATAAATCTCCAGGTTCAGATGGCTTTACTGCTGAATTTTATAAATTCTTTTGGAAAGATATTGGTATTTTTATGGTTAGATCTTTGAATCAAGGATACGAGTTCAAGTCGTTATCAGTTACTCAAAGGCAAAGTGTGATCACTTGTCTTCCTAAGGAAGGTAAATCAAAACTGCATTTAAAAAACTGGAGACCTATTTCGCTTATAAATGTGGATGGGAAAATTGCGTCCTCAGCTATTGCCAATCGAATTAAATCAATACTCCCAAAACTAATATCGGAAAGTCAAACAGGGTTTTTAAAGGGACGACAAATGGGTGACTTAACACGACTTATATCTGACCTTATTTTAAAATGTGATGAAGAAAATATACCCGGACTTCTTGTTTTACTAGACTTTGAAAAAGCTTTCGATTCTTTAGAATGGAAATTTATAGAAAAATGTTTACGTTTCTTTAATCTTGGAGATTCAATTTTAAACTGGTTTCACACCTTTTATAATAATGTATCTAGTTGCGTACTGAATAACGGACATTGTTCAGATTTTTTTTCAATTCAAAGAGGTGTTCGACAAGGCGATCCTCTTTCGCCGTATATTTTTATAATATGTGTTGAATTTTTAAGTGCTGCTTTGAAATATCACCCCGATATAAATGGTATACGTGTAAGAGACTCTGAATATTTATTAAACCAATATGCTGATGACTCCTCTCTTTTTCTGGAGGATGATGAAAAATCATTAAATAATGCCCTTCAAATAGTGGACAAATTTTACCTTTGCTCCGGTTTAAAAGTAAATTTTGACAAAACCCAAATTATATGGATAGGAGCAAGAAAAGGTTGTCGCGAAAAACTTCATACTGATAAACCAGTGATCTGGAATTATAAAGGAGATTTTAAAATTCTAGGAATAACTTATAACTTAGATAAAGACAACTATTTTATAAATAATTATCATGATAAACTTAATAAAATGAAAAATCTGTTAAACGACTGGTCTTTTAGAAATCTTACGCTTATTGGCAAAACAACAGTTATCAAAACGCTTGCACTTCCCATCATAATTGACTGCTTAACTGTCCTTCCTGACCCCCCAGATCATATTTTCCAAGAATTTCAAAATATTTTACTTAATTTCTTATGGTCGGGGAAAATGGATAAGATTAAACGAACGGTTATAATAAATTCAATAAAAAACGGTGGTCTTAAGTTTCCACATATAAAATCACTAAGCCAGTCACTGAAACTAGTATGGGTTAAAAAACTTTTAGATCCTGAAATATTCTCACCGTGGAAAACACTTGTTCTAAATGATCTAGACGAGTTTGGTGGATATAAAGTGTGGTATCTCCATAAAGATGGAATTAATAAAATAGCAAACTATCAAAATAGTTTTTGGAAAAATGTAATGCATTCATGGGCTTGTTTAGACTGTGAATGTATAACAAACGCAATTGAAATTTTATCAGAACCTTTATTTTATAACTCAAATATTGCTTTAACCTGGGATTTAAATATCGTTAAAGCTTTTTGTCAAAAGGGGGTGTTCTTTATAAATGACATTGTTAGTGAACAGTGCAACTTATTGTCCTATACAGAATTTTCAGATAAATATGACATACGGATTCCATTTACTATATACTATGGTCTACTCAATGCAATTCCAAATACATGGAAAACAAGTATTAAACATGAAACTAGAATTGAACATCCGATAAATAAAAATATCAACAAATTAAAGGCAACAAAAAAGGTTAACTTTACTTTTAATCCAGAATTCTTAAAAAATATTGCAGAAACACCTAACAAATCCCAGCAAAAATGGAATAAAGAACTTGGAATAGCCTTACAAACTGAGGACTGGGAAATGTTATACGAACAAAATTTTAAAATAACTGATGATACCTATCTGCAGAGCCTGCAGTTCAAAATATTTCATCGTATTTTGTTTACCAATGCCAAACTTTATCAGTGCAAAATGTCCGAAACAGAACTATGTACGTTTTGTAACAACTCGAAAGAAACAGTTTTACATTTATTTTATGAATGTATGTATCCAAAAAATGTCCTTTTACGTTTTTTTGAAAAAATCAAGAATCAATGTGGTATTGATGTGCAAATAAAGCCCCAGGAAATCCTCCTATATGTTGAACAGAATGAAAACGTCATTCACTCCATAATTAATATTTGTCTTCTCATTTTTAAAAGTTATGTCTACTCCTGTAAACTGAAACAATGTCTCCCAAATTATAGCGTTTTTATTGAGCATTTGAAGAGATATAAACACCTTGAATTATTCTCATTATATATGTACCCTGAAAAGAAATCTAATGCTATTAAGGCGAGATGGAACACTGTGAATAATATCTTTAACAATTAAACCATAACATTCACAACGTTTATTCCACCTTTTAATACTGATGCTTTAAAGGTGTATATTAATGTTACTTTAGTTTGTACAGATTTCATTACATGTCTGTTCTTATCAATCTAGTTTCATCGAATGTATTCTTATATGCAATTTTTGCCTAAAATGTGTTTGTATTTATATCAAGTATGCATGTACACATATTTATATCATGTATGTATGTACACAAGTGTCTGAATAAAATTATCAAAAACAAAAAAAAAAAAAGTTTTGAAGGAAAAACAAGTATTTTAAAAAAGAGCAAAGTTCTAAAAAATATAATTGTAAAATATGTGTGTTTTCATAAATTGTGTGACACCTAACCTTCAAAACTGCCAATCAGATGATTTAACAGGTAAACATGTATTTTGAAAAAAACAAAACACTTGAGATTAATTAGTGATATATCAATTAATCAACTGTAACCGATTGTCAGTAACTTAGAAATTTGTTTATGATGATCGCTTATGAAAGTGTACAACCGATCATCGGTAAAATGAAAATACACACTTTAACTAATGTTAAAAATAAAACAAATATTATTTGGCCATCCTTAAAAATATATTTGTTTGCTGTTTCCCGAACCTGGATTTTATAAGTTTACTTGTCAGTGGTACACACAACTAAAAGGAAAATGTTTTGAGTTTGTTCTAGAATTGTTTTTATGAGCATTATACCTTTGGTGTGCAAAATTACCATCATGCACTGTACATTTATTAGTAGATATCCTATAAACATTTTACAAATTTCAGGAGACTAAGAGTTCAGAGCTCCAGATAAAATGGTAGAAAAAGCAATATAAATACAAAACCATGCATATCGTAACGCAAAAGACATGTTTGATATGCAGTTTTTCATTTCTAACCGATCACGTATTGGCCCAGAGTTCTCACAATATCTCGAAACAAAATCAAATATAGGTAAAAGACCGATACTGCCGAGTGAACAGACTTATTTCCAAAATTCAATTGTGCGCGATTTACTCATTTTTGCCTGTACCCTTTTCGTGTAGGCGCTCGGCGATCTAAATCAGGCGTCGGTTAAAAATGTCGGCGAATGTAAACAAACGCGGACGAAAAAAACACTGCAAAAAACACAAATAAATACAATTAGTAACTATTTTGACCACAGTTCGTCAATGGAGGCAAAACAAATTTCAAAAATAATCTTAGGTGACATACTATTCAATGTTGTCTACGATTCATTTTATACCTTTGAAAGAACATCACAAGTTCATAATCAATCATCTAGAAGACGCAAGGCATCTGTTACAGTTTACATATGACAGTATGCACAGAACATAATGATAAACATGAGTACCATGTTTGATTATGTGTTTTGTTTGTTGTTAGTTAATTTTACAAGGAAATACCCAATTGAAAACATCTGGGTAGGGTAAAAATATCCAATTGAAAAATAAATGATGGGGTAAAAAAAATAAAAAATTTCTTTTTACCCAATTTCAAAAATGCAAATACTCAATTAAAATAAAAACAATGGGGTAAAAATACTCAATGTCCAAATCCTTATCTGGAGTTATTCAAATAATCAATGTAATCTAATCGGGGTCTTCCACAGAAATAATTTAAGGGATAGGGTGAATAAAATTTGAATGTCATGGGGTGGGTGTGGGAGGGAGTTGCCATCGGTTGATCAATATATTTTTTTAGAGATTATGACTTCTTTAGATGCAATTTGATGTACAGATGGTGAAAAAATCGTTTCTCAACCGGGACTCAAACCCAGGGTCTCTGGTTTACCGTACCAGTGCTCTACCAACTGAGCTATCGAGGAGATACGGTTTAGGAATCGATTATTCACCATTTACCTGTACCCGTTTGCATACACCCCCACCAGATTGTAATTCGTCCCTGAATTTCTAGTGGAGTTAACTCCAGGCCGGCTGTCGGACTTATTTTCATACTGTTTCATGCTAACAGACACGGTCCTGGATCCCGGACGAGCCCCCAAATATAACAGGTGGTAAAAACACTCGTTTCTCAACCGGGATTCGAACCCAGGGTCTCTGGTTTACCATACCAGGGCTCTAACCACTGAGCTATTGAGAACACACGGTTAGGAATCAATATTTCACCATATACCTGTACCCAGTTACATGTATGTTATTGTTAACTGTAAATGACAGGATTTTTTAGAAGTATAACCTACAAGGGACTAATTAATTTACAGACAGGTATCATACATATTGCAGATTTATTGGAGTGTTTAAAAGAAACGGCAGAGAGATCAAAGGATAGGGAGTCAATTAAGGACTTGGGGGAAATTAGATTTCAGATTAAGGGATAGGGGGAATATGCTCTTAAAAACCCTAATAATACTTAAAATTATTCCTAAGAACATATTATTTTTCGCAACAAGGCCAAACAAAATAAATTGTGTTTTTACTGTAAGTTCTGACTTGCCTTAAAAAAGTCTGTGTCACACCACAAAAGTCATAGATGATATTATGGCAGCAAACTTTTTAAAACCTATTAGACCAATCTACATTTATTCTATAAGGCCAATTTATTCTATTGTAACACATATCCTACTTTTCAGGTTGACTGAGCTGAGTAATGAATAAGGTGTTGGAAGGATTGGCAGCCTGGGTGTTGAACACCTATGTTGGAGAATATGTGGAGAATCTGAACACAACTCAGCTCTCCATAGCTCTCCTACAAGGTATGTAGGGGTGACACTGGGTCCACACACAAATGTCCCATGTATTTACAATGTATTATTACCCAGGTAAATGTAAGCTAGTCAATAGCTACTAAATCTTCAAAATTATCTTAATAAGATTTCACATTTTTAGCTACTATTTTTCAAACCTTAGCTCCAACCTACCTTGTGACAGGAAAAAGTAGAATCAAATTGGATTTTATAGTCGCATCAACAGCTAAGGTCATATAGTGACTGGCCAGCATCCATTGGTGAAGGAAGACCTTAGCTGCCCCTCCGGGCAATTTTTGTGTTCGGGGTGGGCACCTTGGTAGGACCACCGATGTTCCGCAAGTCAGTAACAGGAAGAAGTAATTGAACTACAATCATGAACACTAGTGATGTACCGATTAATCGATTATAACCGATCATCGGTTACTCAGGCATCCGATTATGATGATCAATTATCAAAGACTATAATCAATCATCGGTTAGATGTAAGAATGCATTTTAATTAATGTTAAAAATAGAAATAAATCTGATTATCCAGAAGACAACACTTGTGAAAATGAGCGTATACACAAATAAACACATGTATGTATATAAGTTATAATTATTTTGCTGATAAAATGATAATGGCATGACAGCAAAGAATACATGTTTATTAGAAATGATTCTAAGTTCAAGGTCTCAAACTCAGATTAACATACCGGTACACATGTTATACTTCATATTGACTAATCGATTATAACCGATGATTGATCAGTTACATCCAACCGATTGTAACCGATGATTGATTGCAAATTTCAACCGATTACCCATCACTAATGAACACTGTTGTACTCTTATTTGTAGGGGTCAGCGCAAAACTATTCTAACTGCATATGAATAAAGAAGGAGATAGAATAGTTTTTCACTGAGCCCTCGATCCAGGTCCATGGCTCCAAGGTCAAGGTCATACTTACAGTTCAAAGGTCACTTCTGGGGCATTTGTCTCTTATACAAGTCAAAGGTCACTTCAGGGGCATTTGTCACTTACAGTGATATTTCTTGTTGTAATTGTATTATATATAACACTTCTATCTGGTAAACTTTATTGTGTAAAACTTTACTGAGGTGGGCATTTAGCTTTGAAACGCTCAAATTTGCATATTTTTGACATATTTTAATTATTAAAAGCAAAATATGGAATTAAAAAATAAATAGACAATTATCATACACATATTTTCCTATGTTTATTGGCCTTCTTATTCCTTTCTGATATTTTCAGGAGCTGTAGAGCTAGAAAATCTGCCACTGAAGAAAACTGCATTGAAGAGTCTAGGTCTGCCATTGCAAGTCAAGTCAGGTGAAACAAATTGTTGTTTATGAAAATAAACAAAGTTTATGTGGAAATGTAATTTACAATTTTACAATTTCACTTCTTTGTTGACTACTATATGTAAAATGTACTTGACATTTTCATAAGCAGTCTATGTGGAGGTATACGTAATGTATATATATAGTACATATATAAATAGACCTCATTAAGATTTTAATAATGTGACTAGAATATGTATTTTCATTGGGTCCGGCACGAGCATTAATTAGTTCGCTGATTCAGCGTTTGTCCGGCACAAGCATTAATTAGTTCGCTGATTCAGCGTTTGCTATTGTTTTGTAAACCTTAACCGCCATCCACCCCCACCACCTTTCCTTGTTGAGCAATGCCTACTTGGTTCTGTTCGAGTCTGCTTGTTTCTTTCCATTGCGGGGCAATCGGCAATAGAAGCACAGCCTTGCCCACAAGAAAGAGTGAAGCAAGCTGGCTCGGTCACACTAGATTTAGTACTTTACATTGATACTTGTATTGTAACATATTCACAGACCGTTGTCTAATCTGTAATTTACATAATGCTTGTATTATGTTGTATTCGCAGTATCATCTGGTCTTGGTGTTTTTGAGACAGTTTCTTCCTAAATGAAGTTTCAGCATAAATTGTTGAGCAACTTAACTATGTTATTTTAAATATAACAACTTACTTACTGCATTCTATACCTGTTGTAAGCGATTCACTTTTAAGGTACTTCTTGATTGTCTTCCTGGGTAGAAACAGTACTAAGCAATGCAGATAAAAAATCTTGCTCTGGGACACAACACGTATGGTTATGGTGGGGATTGAACCCACAACGTTTGGATCATGGGTCCAATGCTCTACCACTGGACCACAGCGCTCCATGGTGACAATAATGTAAAAAGGGCCGGTTTTCGTGTTGCTGTTTTTTATACATTTTTCTGTCAAATTCGGCTTGTCTCAATGGCGTGGAAAGTTTGATTGTTTTGAGTAAATGCAGTCACCATGGGGAATGCTAGGTATTTTATATTCATGTTCAACATCAGAGATTATTCACCTCTTCAACATCAGAGATTATTCACCTCTTCAACATCAGAGATTATTCACCTCTTCAGCATCAGAGATTATTCACCCCTTCAGCATCAGATATTATACACCTCTTCAACATCAGATATTATTCACCTCTTCAACATCAGAGATTATTCACCTCTTCAGCATCAGAGATTATTCACCCCTTCATCATCAGAGATTATTCACCTCTTCAACATCAGAGATTATTCACCTCTTCAGCATCAGAGATTATTCACCTCTTCATCATCACATATTATTCACCTCTTCAACATCAGAGATTATTCACCTCTTTAACATCAGAGATTATTCACCTCTTCAACATCAGAGATTATTCACCTCTTCATCATCAGAGATTATTCACCTCTTCAACATCACAGATTATTCACCTCTTCAGCATCAGAGATTATTCACCTCTTCAGCATCACAGATTATTCACCTCTTCAGCATCAGAGATTATTCACCTCTTCATCATCACATATTATTCACCCCTTCAGCATCAGAGATTATTCACCCCTTCAGCATCAGAGATTATTCACCCCTTCAGCATCAGAGATTATTCACCTCTGCAACATCAGAGATTATTCACCTCTTCAGCATCAGAGATTATTCACCTCTTCAACATCAGAGATTATTCACCCCTTCAGCATCAGAGATTATTCACCTCTTCAGCATCAGAGATTATTCACCTCTTCAACATCAGAGATTATTCACCCCTTCAGCATCAGAGATTATTCACCTCTTCAGCATCAGAGATTATTCACCTCTTCAGCATCAGAGATTATTCACCTCTTCAACATCAGAGATTATTCACCTCTTCAGCATCAGAGATTATTCACCTCTTCAGCATCAGAGATTATTCACCCCTTCAATATCAGAGATTATTCACCTCTTCAAGCATGTGACTTTACAGTGAAATGTTTGGAAAGAGAAAATCAAAGAATCAGCAGGGCACGAAATTTCCACCATGACTCATTGATGCAGGACTAGTAGAAATTAAGATAAAATTCTTTAACAATTTATCAATTTGACCATTTAAGTATTACTTAGGACGATTAACTCAGAAACATATTTTCCTGCCCTGAATCAGTGCTCAGCATGTATAACAGCGGATACTGGGGGGTGGTGTTGTGAGTGTGAGGGGAGGGAATATATGTATCACGAATACTATCAAATAACAAATTACATTTCTTTAGATTAAAATACACCGGTAATTAAGAGACCATCTGTGTTAAGGTACCAATTTTGATCCTCCTTTTAGTGATCTCTAAATGCAGGTTTGCCAATATATTTCAGTTTACTTAAAGTGATGTATAAGGTGAAGGATAAACAAATACTTTCTCCACTTTCTCATAAAGCTGACTGTATTTTGAATGTGTTCCAGGGTTCATTGGTAAGATCACCCTGCAGATACCTTTGCGACGTCTACACAGCGAGCCATGGGTCATATCCATAGAGCGTCTGTACCTTGTGGCAGGGCCTCTACAAAATGTTGAGGTAAGAACACTTATTTTACATGAATAAAATAATAAAAGTTATACCAATAGAATATAATATTATGAACTGATATAAGCCAACTAGAATGAGACTATGTAGTAGGTTAACATAAGTTTACATTAGGTGGTTTCTCCCATTATTTGGTGGTTTTGAAGTTTTGTTCTCCTAATTGTGATCCTAATTCCAAATAAAATATTAATTCCTAATCTGTTTTCTGCTCTTTGGTTGTTATGTCTCCCCGCATACTGTTTTACGCTTGGATGTCTGTCTTTCTGGATCTCTGTCCGTCACAAGTTGTGTCCTCTCCATATCTCTTGAACCTCTTGAGAGGTTTTGTAATAACTTGGCACAAATGTTCACAGTATCGAGACGATGTGCAGAGCGCAACTTCCAGACACATCCGTTCAAGGTCACACTTAGAGGTCGAAGATCATATGCACTATATTTCGTGTCCGCTCCATATCTCTTGAACCGCCTGAGGGATTTTGAAATAACTTGGCACAAATGTTCACCATATCGAGACAACTTGCAGAGCGCAACTTGCCGCCAGTCCGTTCAAGGTAAAGGTCACATTTAGAGGTCGAAGGTCGTATGCACTATATTTAATGTCCACTCCATATCTCTTGAACCGCTTGAGTGATTTTGAAATAACTTGGCACAAATGCTCACCATATTGAGACGACATGCAGTGTCACTTTCAGTCAGGTTGGTTTATAAATTATGAGGGGAGACATATGGTTTTGTTACAAAAACAACCTCATCTAGTATATCTTTTTTAAGAGAGTGGGATACTTCCCCTAGAGTCTTCGTTTCCTCACAATATACTCTCATTCTTGCCATCAATGTTAGTTACTTGCAAGCTAAAAATATTTTTTTATGTAAAATTTATGTACTTAAGGTGGGCTTTAAACTGAGAAAATACTTTGTAATAGCTAGCTACTTTGTAATAGCTAGCTACTTTGTTAGTCCCCTGCCGGTCGTACTCCGTCTGTCACACTTCGTTTCCACTCAATAACTTCAGTTAGGAATGAGCTATTGGTCAAGGTCACTGTTACTAAAAACAGAAAAAACTTTTTCAGCTTAGTAACTTCAGGGTTCTGGAAATACGGTTGCCTGACGCTCCGGGCAAGTGGATTTTGGGTGCGGGCAAGTGACCTTCGCAAATCTTGTTGCCCGCCACTTGCCCGACGGACATTTCCATTCCAGAACAAATCAAGTGGAAAACTAGCCATTTCAGAATTTCATTTTGATAACTGAGTAAAACTGGCCGCTGTTTTTCGCCGCTAGCGATTGTTAATAAGATCAAACAACTTTCGGTACAATCAACAATCTCGCCCTAGGCAGCTTTATTTGTGGCATTATTTCAATAAACAACTAATTAACCCACACGCGCATTTCACACCGTTTGAAAACAACACCGTTTCACAATTTATCCTGACACGACCGTCAGACGTGTATCCATTGGCCAATGAAATCGCGTCAATTATGTCCGTGACCTTCCAACCATAAACATAGCTACTTTCAGATAATCTCTGAACGTCATTTGGACCTTCCACCAATCAAATCAGAAAACTCTTTCTTAATTTGCAAATTTAATGTGTCAAAATAATGATTGACAGACCCACGTGACGTTATGTTTTTGTTTAGATAATTTTGCCGAGGATTTTTTCGTAACGAAAATACGTTTCTTTTACTCGAAGCACTCGCTTATCAATCCGCTTTTATGAGGTATTTAGTGTATTTCATTGATATAGTCCGTAATTAAACGTATATGGAAGTGCATACAACACAAATAAGTTGCATAACTTTGTGATATGCGCATGTCATGTGTTTTCGCGATTTCGGAATAATCACCAAACGTTTTTCTCGAGTTCTGAACTTTCGCTGTTACTGCTACTACTTCTTAAACAATTCCTAGGGAACCCTAGTAAGGGAACCCCTTTTCATGCCTCTTGCTTTCATCTAATTCCCTTTAGTTAAAATATAAAGCCGTAGAAACGTTACCATGGTTGCAGAAATTGGGGACTATTTTTCATAACGTTTTTGTCTTGTTTCTTTGCTTGTCGCACATTTAAAGGAATACAATAGCTTCTTTTTTTCTGTCAACTGGTTAATTGTACACACTGTGACAGGTTAAAAGTTCCATTCACTAGCTGACCAGCATTTTTTTTGGATGGTCATCAAAAATGATGGGGTTGTGTGTGTGGTGATTGGTGGGATGGGAGGGCGGAATAAAATGAGTTTGTATACTGTCTCATCATTTTATGATTTAATTGAATTGGGGTTTTAAGGCGCACCAACACATGAAAAGGTTATATGGCGCCTAAAAGGCATGAACATGCCAGGCTCACCTTTCATGTACATCGAGATAAAATATGGAAAATGGACCTAGAACATTCTCACCCTGAAGTGCAGAGTTGCTGCAAATTCTATCGTAGAAACTCCATTTACGCTGGAGCCACGTTATTGTTTTTCTGCCACTGCTCTTTTGATGCGAGCGAGATAGCACCTGAAACAATGCAGGGATCATGATGAAGACCTTTAATGAACATGAACAAAAAATGATAAAATGAACATGAATTTGGGGGGATTCTACCCCTCTGCCTACCCCTCCAAAGGGATCTGCAGTGGCCGTATTCTTTGCCCCGTGACCAAACGGGGCCCCCGGCAACCACACGGTGCTTATGATTTAGATAACACAAATATGTAATAGACACAAAAGAAGAAAATGCAACCATTTTATTTTTTATTTGAATCCCTTCCTTTTCTTGGTATAATGGTCCAAATTATGTGGCGGTCTGTCCCGTTTAACACAAGTAATGGTACAGCGCCAATTTTTGGGGCAATTAAGTGTTCTTAAATGTGGGGCAAGTGACATTATGGGCAGGGCAAGTGACTTTTGAAAATCCACTTGCCCTGGGCAAGTGGATTTTCAAAATATTTCCAGAACCCTGAACTTCAATTAGGAATGAGATATTGTAATGAAACTTTATGGGAAGGTAGCTTATATGAAAAGAAAGCTTGGGAATGCAATTGGGGACACTGGGGTCAAGGTCACTGCTACTTAAATAGAAAAAAAATGTTTCTGCTCAGTAACTTCAGTTAAGAATGAGATATTGGTATGAAACGTTATGGTTAGGTAGCTGATATGAAAAGGACACTTTGGAACTGCATTTGAATCACTGGGGTCAAGGTCAAGATCACTGCTACTAGAAATAGAAAAATGGTTAGGAATGAGACTTTATGGCTGGGTAGCTTATATGAAAATGAAGCTTGGGATTGCATTTGGGGTCACTGGGTCAAGGTAACTGCTGCTAAAAATAGAAAAACGGTTTCCGCTCAACAACTTCAGTTAGGAATGATGATATATCTAATGAAACTTTATAGGTAGGTGGCTCATATGTTACATTATGCAATTACATGTTCATGTGTCACTTTATCCAAGGAGAAAATTAATTATCCTCAAAAATAGGTACTACAATGTTAATACTATGACCGAGTTATTTAATACTATAGATTTTAGTCTAGTTATAGATTTCCTGAAGGAAGTCAGACTATATAAATCATTATAATATGGTCTTGTATATATAATTACTTTTTTATATACCCGTTTTTGGGCATTCATTGATTTACATATATAGTTTATATTACTACCATATCATCCCTTATTTTGAATAGTTTTATATTGATATATTTACATTAATTTTTAATTAATCCTTCATTTCTTCATATTTCGTCAGTTTTTGCGCACAATATGACCTATTTATGTGTCGACGTGCCGTAAAACACCATTCATTCATTCATTCATTCATTCATTCATTCATTCAAAAATAAATAACTATCACACAATGACCGGTAGGGGACAGATATTGTATTGCATAGCAATACTTCTTGTTTAATATTGTAGTATGATGAAGAGAAGGAGAAGGCAGCAGAGGCCGCCAGGAAGGCCAAACTACTGGAAGCTCTCGAGGCAAAAATGCAGGTCAGTTCTAGCTCATATTGCAACATTTTTATAAGCCTGCCTTTCGGGAAAAAAAGCCATTTTACTAACAACAAAGATAGATTAATGCATTTAATTACATTAAAAAAAAGTGAATTATTTGTATTTAATACATTTCTATCGGTGAAAGATCAGGTTTTTAGGTGAAAGAATATGCATAATCACTAAATATTAATAACTAAATCTGAACATAAAAATAACTAACTGTGGAGTTTAGTCATGATGTCAATACAGTGTTGCTGATGTTGATGTCATCTACCGATAACATTCATTAAAGAGATTAGTTTTGTTAAAATCATACATAAACTGATTTAAAATGTTATAAATAGATCATTGAACGTCTGGGTTCGATTATGTGGAAATCCTTCACTCGATAGTAGGCATGTTTTTTTTTCCACTCACATCCACTCGTTCGTAAAAAGAACCACACACCTACCAGCTCATGAAGGATTATACCAGCTGTTCAATAATCTCTATATTATGTTTTATTTCAATTATTGATGTATTATACAGATACAGAAGTCTGACAAGCAGGAGTCCTCATCCTGGTTCTCCTATGGAACTTCAGTATTGGCCAATATTCTGGAAAATCTACAGGTATAGATAAACATTTGTCTCGTTCCAAGACCTCTGCCCCATATCGGTTCGGTCCCTGACAGAGGCATGTCTAATTAGAAATTACATCCTTCATCTCATCTACCTCTGCGGTTGCTGTCCCAAGTGCGTACTTGGTTAATTAATGGTCTTCTATTTGTGAATTATTTCCAGACATTAAACATATGTTGGTTCAAAATTTGGAATAGTTACGCTTTTATGTCCGATTAATATCTCTGACATTCATGGACAGATTTTCAAATAACTTGGCACAATTGCTCACCACAACTAGACAACGTGTCGCGCACAAAACCCAGGTCCGTGGCTCCAAGGTCAAGGTCACATTTAGAGGTTAAGGTCAAAACAAAGTGCTTTTGTGTCCGATTCATAACTGACATTCATGGACAGATTTTCAAATAACTTGGCACAATTTCTCACCACAACTAGACGACGTGTCGCGCATAAAACCCAGGTCCGTGGCTCCAAAGTGAAGGTCAAAGGTCAAAACAAAGTGCTTTCATGTCCGGTTAATAACTCTGACATTCCTTGACAGATTTTCAAATAACTTGGCACAATTGCTCACCACAACTAGACGACGTGTCGCGCACAAAAACCGTGGCTCCAAGGTCACATTTAGAGGTCAAAGGTCAAATTGTGTCCAGTCAATAACTCTGGCATTCCTGGACGGATATTCAAATAACTTGGCACAAGTGCTCAGCACAGCCAGACGACATGTTGCGCACAAAATCCAGGTCTGTCACTCCAAAGTCACACTTAGAGGTTAAAGGTCAAATTATGTCCGGTCAATACCTCTGGCATTTCTTGATGGATTTTGAATTAACTTGGCACAAGTGCTCACCACAACAACATGATGTATCGCGCACAAAATCCAGGTCCGTGGCTCCAATGTCACACATAGGTCAAATCGTGTCCGGTCAATAACTCTGGCATTCCTGGATGGGTTTTCAAATGACTTGGCACAAGTACTCACCACAATAAGACGATGTGTCGAGCACAAATCCAGGTCTGTGGTTGCAAGTTCAAGGTCGCACTTAGAGGTCAAAGGTCAAATTGTATCCAGTCAATAACTCTGACATTCCTGGACGGATTTTCAGATAACTTGGCACAAGTGTTCACCACAACAAGACGACGTGTCGGGCACAACATCCAGGTCCATGGCGTCAAGGTCACACTTAGAGGTCAAATGTCAAATTATATCCGGTCAATAACTTTGGCATTCCTGGACGTATTTTAAAATAACTTGGCACAATTGCTCACCACAACAAGACGTTGTGTCGCGCACAAAATCCAGGTCTTTGGCCCCAAGGTCAAGGTCACACTTAGAAGTCAAAGGTCAAATCCTGTCCAGTCAATAACTCTGGCATTCCTGGTACGGATTTTCAAATTACTTGGCACAAGTCCTCACCACAACTAGGCGACGTGTCGCGCACAAACTCCAGGTCCGTGGCTCCAAGGTCAAAGACACACTTAGAGGTCAAAGGTCACTTCGGGGGCATTTGTCACTTACTGTGACATTTCTTGTTTTAACAAGCATCAGTATCGAAATACTTCTTCTCCTATACTAAAATGCCACAGTGCTGAGTTTGTAATCTTTGGTTTTGAGTCTCTTGCTATGGCACACATGAATGTGTATACAAATCTGTGTCTGTCATTGTTTACTCGAGTGTAATTTCACACTTGAATGTGGACAAATATTTCTTATTGTTTACTTGGGTGTGTCATGTCACACACATTTATGATTGATTTGTTGCAGTTAAACATTAAAGATGTCCATATCCGCTACGAGAATGACATCATCAACCCAGCATGCCCGTTTGCTTTTGGCATTGTCATCCAGAAGCTTAGTGCCCAGAGTACAGATAACGAATGGGTAATGTTAACTTAGTCTTCAGTTGATCACTGTGAAGGTTCACATTAAATAAGTCTAGACAGGTGTCATATACAGTGAAACTTGTCTTATTTGACATCCTATGGTTCCAGGCAACTATGGCATAATGAAAAGCATGTATGTACAACAAAACTTTATTGCAATGTATGTACAACTTCTTTATTATGCATTGTGTCAGGATGATTAATAATGAAAGTACATGTATATTATACGGCTGCTTAAAAAACAACAATCAATTGTATTTGTTTTTTGACTGATTTTCGATCTTTGATGCGTTTCTCTGTCCATCTGATCAAGTGCACATTTACAGTCATATGAAGTCAGCTCTGAAACATGTTAGGCATTTATCCATTATCGTTAAATTGCTCATCCATGTACACATTTAATTGAGGAGATCACTTAATGACGACAGTAATAATTGGTATTTGCTCAGGTGTTATTTACTCAGATCAGTGTTATCAATAAATGCTTGCAGCTAAATTCTCTTGTCATTCAAGAAGGTGTGAAATACCCTGTGCGATATGGGTTGTGAGCTCAAACAGTGAACCTTATATAGATTATAGAGGACATATGCCGGTACCGAAGGAGAGTGTCGTATAGGAGAGGATGTCGTCCAAGCCAAGTCCCAGAATAAGACAAGTTTCACTGTATCATTTTATTCTTATTATACACAAGTACCACATACTCACTGATCTTTCATATGGAATAACTCATATCTACAAACCAAGACCCTTATGTCATGGTGAACATACTATATATATATTACAAGAAACTTTATTTTCGTCTTTTTTTCAAAGAATCCTGTATAACAATACTATTTTGCAGATTCCCAAGTTTGTGAGTAACGTGAACGTAGAGATGATGCACAAGCTGGTCGATCTTCAGAACTTCTCCCTGTACTTCGACACTCATACAACTCTCATTGGAGATCTGTCTAAGGATGACCTTACAGTGAGTTTGCTTTATCAGTTTTTATCATGCAGATATGCTTTTCTACCTAATAAAGGGGTGATAATAAAGTTTACTTTATTTTGCACTGACTAATAAAGCAAATCAAAGCTGAATCCCTCGGCGTTTATTGTACGTAACGTTATCTGACGTCATGCACGTAACGTTGCCTGACGTCATAAAACAAACAAAAAATAACATAGCTCGGCACGAAAACGTAGAATGGCACGGCAGAGCTTCGACATTCTTCGTTTTCTAAACCTCGCCTAACAAACTTGATAGTAAAAGGCACTGACATAATATTCTCTATATATATGGTAGTGTGACACTGATACACTCTCATTGGAGATCTGTCTAAGGATGACCTTACAGTGAGTTTGCTTTATCAGTTTATATATGGTAGTGTGACATACATTCATACACCCTCAATGGAGATCTGTCTAAGGATGACCTTACAGTGAGTTTGCTTTATCAGTTTATATATGGTAGTGTGACATTCATACACCCTCAATGGAGATCTGTCTAAGGATGACCTTACAGTGAGTTTGCTTTATCAGTTTATATATGGTAGTGTGACATTCATACACCCTCAATGGAGATCTGTCTAAGGATGACCTTACAGTGAGTTTGCTTTATCAGTTTATATATGGTAGTGTGACATTCATACACCCTCAATGGAGATCTGTCTAAGGATGACCTTACAGTGAGTTTGCTTTATCAGTTTATATATGGTAGTGTGACATTCATACACCCTCAATGGAGATCTGTCTAAGGATGACCTTACAGTGAGTTTGCTTTATCAGTTTATATATGGTAGTGTGACATTCATACACCCTCAATGGAGATCTGTCTAAGGATGACCTTACAGTGAGTTTGCTTTATCAATTTATATATGGTAATGTGACGTATATTTTGATACTAGTAAAAGGTGTAGGTCTGGGCCCCGTTTTATGAAACAACTTACAACCATTTTGATCGTAAATCAATTTCTTAAATGCTTCACTATAAATTACACTTTCCAAATAAACGCGATTTCATATCATTTTCGTATATATGTGATATTTCTGCATTGCGTGCACACATACTTGTCTGCATTGAATGCTTAGGCGAAAAAAGTAAACAATTTTAAAATGTAAGACTTATCGTAAGAAGTTTAATAAAACAGGGCCCTGTTTTTTTATGCCCTCACCATATAATAGTGTGGGCATATAAAATGTTATCCTTGCCTGTACTTCAGTATGTCACATCACTTTTGTACAGATATCACAACTTCTTATGTATGTCACTTTTGTCTGGACTACTCCTCCTTATCTTTTCAATAGATTTTGGGGATACTTGTTAGGAAGTAATCAGCTTGAAGTCCAGTTGTGCATATAGACATTGACCTTCAGCGAACTTATGGCCTTATTTCATCTTATAGTTTAAAGCAAGGGCATTCATGTCCACATACACATTTCTAGTCCTATATTATAAGTATATATCTGATTTGTTTGGTAAGATTATTGAAAGATTAGGACAATCATATCTGTGACTTGATCTTCCTAGTTTAAAATAAGTGTTTCTGTGACCATTGATAGCTGAATGAGCCCACACTGTGTAGGAATTACATAGTTGTCATTTTGTATTGTTAAATGCTTTTTCCCTTTTGTTAGCTTTGTTTTCAATTATTTTGTAAGGCATGTATATAGCATATCCTATTATGACCTAGACAGTCAGTATATACACATTCTTTCATTTCAGGATTCACTAAAGAAGAAGATGTATGTCTCCAGTATTACTAAACAGTTCAAGGTAGGCTGCTATGGTTCTCTTGTATATAGGAGCTTATGTCTCATTGATCTTATTCCCCCTATAAGTCTCGTAGGTGATGATATCATACCCGAAAAGGGGGCATTCATGTTCCTTACTGTAACGAGTTGTATGAATTTGTATTTAAGTTTATATCTGAATCTCGACTTTGACTGACGATAAATAGGACCTTAAAGTGGGTAACCCCACAACAAACAACAACCAAGTTATGTAAACATATATACACCGTTTTTAAAGCTACTGATGACAAGGTATATATATAACACATAATTTGAGAATCCAAACTCTATAGACACAATACAAATGGTTCTAACCAGCCAGACCAAATCCCAAAACCGGAGAGTCAAATTAAGACTTACCAACTCATAATTGATTTTGACACTTATTCAGTCATGGGTATTTTAAGAACCCATTAGTAAACATGTACTTTTAATTGACACATATACATTATTATATTACCAGAACATCTAGATACAGTTTTGATAACTATTTTGTAGTGTATTTGGTGGGTTAGTGTCTTTAAATAACTTACTATCTATAAAACATGCTGGGGTGCTTATAGATATGTATATAGGGGCGCTTATAGATATGCATGTAGGGGCACTTATAGATATGTATATAGGGGCACTTATAGATATGTATATAGGGGCGCTTATAGATATGTATATAGGGAAGATTGCTGTAGCTAAGTTCTGTACATATAAATATTCATGTACACAGTTCGAGACTGAAGACAAGATTTAAATGTTTGTTCTAGGAATTATTTTTTTTTCATAAAATGTCTTGATTCTGAATTAACAATTCAATAATCAGTGTAAAGGGATACTATTAAAATTGTTGAAACATTTGTTCTGTTTCTCTTTAAATTTTATTTATGGCCTTGGTCTGTTTTGAAGCAGCAACTCTGTATATAGCGCAGTAATACAAAAAAATAATTCTCTGACTAGGATTCCCCCTGCCCGCCTATTTATGCTTATGTAAAATTCATTGTACACATGATATAATTATGATGTTTTATCCTCAAACGCAGGAACATGAATATATCCTGTCCCCGGTATCTGCTATGGCCAAAATGAAACGTCGCACTACAGCGCTCCCACTACGTAGCGTTGATGAACCACGCAACACCATAGACCTGAATCTGGAGGGGATGGCATTTTCTCTTAGTCAGGAACAGTACAGAAACATGGTGCTTATACTGAAAGAATTTGGAAAATATGAACGCAGTAAACGATACAGAAAATGGCACCCAAATTGCCCTGTTAAAAACAAGTAAGACTTACCCTATATTGCTTTCTAATTTCTGTGGATGTGATGTTTTTTTTTTGTTGTGTAAAAAACCTATAACCATATTTGTAAAAAAATATATAAATAGAACTTTGCGTTTTTAAGAAGTTGTATTTTTAATATACAGATTTATTGACATGAAAGTTTGGCATTTCTGAAGAAAATAAATAAAATTCTTTACTATTTTAAAACAGGATTTTAAAAAAGTGGAAACAACTACAAATGCTAAACTAAAAAAAAAGAGTATTTTTAGAATATATAACTATAAAACAAACAACATTGTTAGCGACTGAAAACATATAAAGAGGTGTAACAGTTGTTAGAACCATTTTATATGCTTTATACTGTATACAAAGAATTACACTCTTGTGTGAGGTTTGCTGGAGATGCCAGTTAGTCTTGTGTAAGGTTTGCTGGAGATGCCAGTCAGTCTTGTGTGAGGTTTGCTGGAGATGCCAGTCAGTCTTGTGTAAGGTTTGCTTGAGATGCCAGTCAGTCTTGTGTAAGGTTTGCTGGAGATGCAAGTCAGTCTACGACTTTGTTCGCATGCACATTTCTGTACATGTATATTCATTTGTTTTACAATCCTGTGTTTATAAATTGTAGTGCAAAGGTTTGGTGGAAGTTTGCGATGGACGCCAATCTTTCCCAAATACGGGAGAGAAACAGGCGGAGAACAAAGGAGTTCCTGATACAGAGGGCCCGAGATGTAGTGCTGTACACCAAGGTTTACACGTCCTATCTAAAGAAGAAGAACATAGACATAGCACTTCAGGTAAGTCTTGACCAGGGAGGTCCTGATACAATGGGCCCAGGATTGACCAGGGAGGTCCTGATACAATGGGCCCAGGATTGACCAGGGAGGTCCTGATACAATGGGCCCAGGATTGACCAGGGAGGTCCTGATACAATGGGCCCAGGATTGACCAGGGAGGTCCTGATACAATGGGCCCAGGATTGACCAGGGAGGTCCTGATACAATGGGCCCAGGATTGACCAGGGAGGTCCTGATACAATGGGCCCAGGATTGACCAGGGAGGTCCTGATACAATGGGCCCAGGATTGACCAGGGAGGTCCTGATACAATGGGCCCAGGATTGACCAGGGAGGTCCTGATACAATGGGCCCAGGATTGACCAGGGAGGTCCTGATACAATGGGCCCAGGATTGACCAGGGAGGTCCTGATACAATGGGCCCAGGATTGACCAGGGAGTTCCTGATACAATGGGCCCAGGATATGGTGTTTATTTACCAATCTTTAGACATCATATCTAAAGAAGAAGAACAGAAATAACTCTTAAGGCAGCTTAAGGTAAGAGCGTCTCATTGGCTGAGGGGTAAAGTAATATTTATAGCATACTTTTTGTCTTGCCTTTTGAAAAAATGTGAGACATAGGTGCCGCTAATGTTGGCGGGCTCAACGGCGTCAACATATTGTATTATAATTTTTTTGTCCTTGGGAGTAGATTGTTTAAATTTCATATATAACCTCCTGGTCATTGCCCGTCTTAATGCCAATAACTTCCAGCCCTCCAACTGACCGTGGGTCCAAGTCAAGGTCACTTAAATACATGTACCGTCACCAAATTTTAACACAAATATTGACGGTACATGTATTTTAGTGACCTTGACTCCGACCCATGGTCAGTTGGAGGACTGGAAGTTATTGGCATTAAGACGGACAATGACCAGGAGGTTATATATGAAATTTGAACATTCTACTCCCAAGGACAAAAAAGTTATAATACAATATGTCAGCGTGAAAGTTTTGGTTAAAATGTTGGTTAACATTTTGGTTAAAATTTGGGTTAAAATTTGGGTTAAAGTTCTTATAACTTTGTTGTCCTTTGGGGTAGAGTGTTCAAATTTCAGATATAACTTCACTGGTTATTGTTCTTCTTATTCCAGTAACTATCAGTCTCCAACTACCCTGTGTCAAGGTCAGTTGCCTCTTAAATGCATCTACCGTCTCCAAAAAAAATGTGTTAAAGTGAGTTAAATTATTATAACTTTGTTGTTCTTTGGAGTAGAGTGTTCAAATTTCATATATAACCTCACTGGTCATTGTTCTTCTTATTTCAGCGACTTCAAGCCCTCCAACTGACCCTTGGTCAAGGTCAGGGTCACTTTAATAAATGTATATTCTCCAAATTTCACATTGTTTTTGCAGCACTGCAGCAATGTACAGTGTTCAAAATCTCATATATAAACTCACTGGACATTGTTCTTGTCTAGCCATAAACTCATTGTTCTTGTCCGGCCATAATCTGTATAGCTCTCTTCTATTTTAAATGCATACAAATTCCAATTTTCATGTGAGTTTTATAAAGTTTGACAGGAACTTAATTGCATTATCTTTTTTATGTAGCTACTGCAACAAGCTGGGTAATTTGATACTCCAGCAAAAGTTTATCAAAAGTGTGTAGCTTTGGAAGGTTAACGTATTACTTTAATTCCTATCAGTGGAACATATATAAGGTTGTAAATATTCTGGATAAAAATATGTTTAAACAAATAACAAATCTTTCTCTTATTGACTCATTTATTAAATTTAAAAAATATATAATTTCAAATTCCCTTAAATACTGTCTTGATAGCATTTGGCATGGTGATTAGACTGTCAGATATATTACTATTCTAACAGCCTGCCAGATAATGAACTTTGATAAAGCAACAGTTATTGTTACTATTTATGGAAGTTTAAGAATTAATAACAATTGAGTAAAAATGCGTCTTTCATAGCAGTATAGAACCATATTACATTAATTATATGTATGACATTTTCCCTGATAAGTGATAATTGAAGCAATTACAGTATACAGCCACCACATCACTGCGGCTTAATTTATTGTCTGCAGCTGGGTAATTTGATACTCCAGTAAAAGTTTGTCCATATTATAAATTCTATTAAAGGTACACATGACAATCTGAACGTTTTAAAATCACAACGTCACACTAGTTTTTCTGCATAACTTGTATTTGTTCAATCATTAATATTAATTACACTAAAATAAAATGAAGTAAATAAATTTACATATGATTCACTGTTGATAATAATGCACCAATAATATGTTCAACTTGTGGTAAAATCAGTGAGAAACAATGAAAACTTAATTTATTTATATGCAAGTAGGTTTAAAGTGAGTATGATACTGGATATATAAATCGAAACAATAATTGCAATGCTTCATAAACACTTCAAGATTGCCATATGTCCCTTTAAGATAATGGAATGAATGAATGTATACAATTTGCCATTACCATTGTAACATACTGCCATGTTCTAAAACCAGCAACAGAGTTACATTAATTTTAATATGAGCTGACATTTCTTGATAAAACACAATACATGCAGATTAATTAACATGTCAGTTCCTGAAACAATACAAAGTGACCAATTACTGCAATTTTACATCAAGTCCAATGTGTATTTTCTGCAGATAGCTATCAGGTATTAAAGGGAACTCGAGTACATCAGGCTTTGGGGCCTAATAAAGTATAAAATTATCAATTTAAGCGTGAGGTAGTTCAAAAATATAGATGGAACATTAACAGTTTCCTATTATACACAGTAACAAAATTTATAATTTACAACAATCTTTAAGTCCATAGAGTACCGTATGCACTTTGCATAATGTTCATTATAGACTGCCTAATCAATTACAGTGATGATGTTGTCACACTCAGTTTTAAATGTTTGACTCCTGATAATAATGCAGGACCTTTATAAATGATGAACTTTTGTGTTGTTTTAATCCAGGAATTGTATTGCATGCCACAGTGGTGTTAACTGAACTATTAATAGATGCATCAAAATTTAAGGCATGTTATTTTAATATTTAGTTAACTACCATACACATGAAGACTGTTTTGGTGTAGGATTGCAAATTTATTAAAAATCTGGTCTATAAAATGGTAATGCCTGACCATCCAACAATATTTGCATTTAACTCCATTGATGGAAAAATAAGAATGCTACCCTACTGAATGCTGACAACAGTGCTTGATCTCGTTAACAGTTACTAAAAACCCTCGATTTTGTCAAGATGAAGATCGCTTGAAACATGTATGTTGGACACGTCACTTTAGGCGAGACATCATGTTGCGCGCAACTCTTGTTTGAATATATGCGATTAATACTGCTTCTCGAGGGCCGCAGGCCCGAGAGTGCAGTATAAATCGCATACGAGAAAAATATGCTATAAATGTTTTGTACCAGAGCCATTTATCCAACTACGCATGTGTAAGAAGTTTTAGGGCGTTGCAGTTTTCAGTAAAAATAACAGCTCGATCCATTCAAGAAATAGCATTATCATGCGTGATGAGCATGACCCATGTTTTGATTATTGCAGCCAATCGCCTTTGTATATTATTGGGCAAATGCACTGTCAAGGAGTGCTGTTTTGGTCGCTTTGATTGACAGGTTGTTTGTAAATTACAACTGCGCACGCGCAAATTTGAGTAGACCATGGTATAACTGTCGAATCTGTCATTTATAGCACGTCTGAAATATACCGGCATTTATAGCACGGTAAAGGCTCAGACCTTCAGGTTTATGAAACTTATATCATAAGCAAGAACAAAGGAAAACCATTAGAGCTATGGTACAATGTTGCATTGTAAACCTCCTCACCTCTCACTGCTGCAAGTTCGAATCCCACTGGGAACTCGACTTGTATGTGAGGAAGTGTCGATTCTTACGGAGGTGTACAGTACTGGTTCTACCCAGGAAAAGTGGGTGGTCTGCCTCCACCAAAAGAAAATCGACCATCATATATAACCTTACTTGTTTTGAAAATGACATAAAACACCATACAAACAAACAAACAAAATTTTAGGTAAGAAATAACCAAGAGAATGAAGGAGTTCTTGATTTGTGGTGTTGTATTTCAAAGTTTACACAAGTAACGTTTTTATCATTTGATATTTCTTTCTAACTGATCAGAATGTTCTAAATTTAATCGTCTTTCAAGTAAATTTTTCTTTTGTAAAATTGTTGAATTTCATGTGTGTATGTTTGGTATAAGTAATAATTAAATATGTCTTGCATTTCTTTTTGCAGGCCCATCAAACAAAGATGGAAGCAGATTTGAGTTTTGAAGAGATAAAAATGCTTAGAGAACTTGTGTACAGAAAGCTGAGGAAAAAAGGTGTTCGTTCAAAGGTAAATAACATATTGGCTTATATAAATAAACTCTAGTATTAGATCACTGTTGGGAGAGTAGAGCGAGTCAAATTGTTTGCCACTGAGTACAATACAACTTTTGTTGAATTATTATTCTGTTGAACATGACAGCAGTATATTCCAATGAAAAGTGGGTCAATATGAATGACCTTGACCTACATTTTGTTTTAAATAAAGATACTTTTTTTTTTATATTTATTATCTCGACTATTCGAAGAATAGTGAAAGCTATCCTACTCACCACGGCGTCGGCGTCCCCAGCTTCACCTTAAAGTTTTTGTACAATAGATTTATAACTTCAATACTACTGAAGCTATTGCATTAAAACTGTATACTAATGCTTCCCATCAAATTCTGCACCTTATCCAACAATCCCCATAACTCTTCCTTGCATTTTGACAAAGTTATGGCCCTTTGATCTTCATGTCTTTACCTTAAAGTTTTTGTGCAATAGATTTGTAACTTTAAAACTACTGAAGCTATTGCATTAAAACTTTATACTTATGTTTCCCATCAAATTCTTCACCTTATCCAATAATCCCCATAACTCTTCCTTTCATTTTGACAAAGTTATGGCCCTTTGATTGTCTTGTCTTTACCTTAAAGTTTTTGTGCAATAGATTTATACCTTCAAAACTACTGAAGTTATTGCATTACAATTTTAAACTAATGTTTCACATCAAATGCTGTACCTTATCCAACAATACCCATAACTCTTCCATTCATTTTGACAAAATTATGGTCCCTGAATTGGTAAAAAATGTCGTTTTTACATAGAAGTATATAGGAAAAACACTTCAACATTTTCTTCTTTGAAACAAAAAGGGCTGCAGCTTAGATATTTTGTATGTGTAGCATCGTCTAGTAGTCCTCTACCAAGTTTGCTCAAATGGTGACCCTGGGTTCAGAAATGGGGCCACCCCGGGTGTCACAAGAGGTGAAACATGAGGGTGTGGGTGGGCCCCCTGAGTCATAACTTAGTAACCGTTGAGATCCCCACCCTATAACCATATATACACTGACTGGACATGAACTGACAGATACAACCATCCAACAGCATAGACACCAGGTTGCTTCCCCACCCCTGGGGACATAGCCCCTCGGTCATAACATGGAAACCATTGAGATCCCCACCCTATAACCATATATACACATACTGGGCATGAACAGACGGATACAACCACCTAACCAGCATAGACCCCGAACTCCTTCCCCACCCGTGGTAACATAGCCCCTAGGTCATAACTTGTAAACCGTTGAGATCCCCACCCTATAACCATATATACACTTACTGGGCATGAACAAATGGATATAACCACCCAACCAGCATAGACCCTGGGCTCCTTCCCCACCCCTGGGGACATAGTCCCTTGGTCATAACTTGGAAACCATTGAGATCCCACCCTATATCCATATATACACTTACTGGGCATGAACAGACAGATACAACCACTCAACCAGCATAGACCCCGATATCCTTCCCCAACCCTGGGGACGTAGCCTCTGGGTCATAATTTGGAAACCGTTAAGATCCCTACCCTATAACCATAAATTATATACACTTACTGGGCATGAAGAGACGGATACAACCATCCAACCAGCATACACCCTGGACTCCTTCCCCACCCCTGGTGACATAGCCCCTGGGTCGTAACTTGGAAACCATTGAGATCCCAACCCTATATCCATATATACACTTACTGGGCATGAACAGACGGATACAACCATCCAACAGCGTAGACCCTAGGCTTCCTCCCCACCTTTGTGGACCTAGCTCCTGGGTCAAACTTTACAAATAATTTGATATTTTTAGCTCGACTGTTCAAAGGATCTTATGGGGTCTAAAGATACCTTGACCAGGTTTTTGTGCGTCATTATTTTACATTGAAGTTTTACGTTCAAATTATTAATTAAGGCCATTACTCAGACATCAAAATCCATACAGCTTTTAAATTTCATACACACTAACATCTACATGACAGTAGTATGTTCCTACTAAAAGTAGGGCAATGAGAATGACCTTGTAGGGCAGTGAGAATGGGCAGTGAGAATGACCTTGACAAATTTATACACTTTAAACAAAAAGTGTGACTGGAAGCATATCACTGCATCTGTGTCCCATTTTTAGCTCGACTGATCAGAGATCAGCAGAGCTTATGCCGTGGTGCGGCATCCGTCTGTCCGTCATCCGTCCGTCTGTCCGTCCGGACGTCTGTCTGTCCATAAAGTTTTATTTGTAGCGACTACTCCTCTGAAACTACTGGATGGATATTCATGAAACTTTACAGAAATGTTGCCCATGAAGTCTAGTTGATCCTAGCAAAAATTCATGTTGATGTAAAATCCAAGATGGCCGCCAAAGCTAAAAATAGATTTTTAAAATACAAGTTTGTAGCGACTACTTCTTGAAAACTATAAGTGATATTGATATGGGACTTTTTCTAAAATGATCAGCATGACATGGTGTTGGTCGTTGTCAAAAATCGTTTTGATGCGACGTTAAACATGGCTGCCAGTGGCCATCTTTGTTTACATAGAGTTACATAGTAAAAACTTGTAGCGACTACTTCTCTGAAACTACTTGGCGGATTTTCATGAAACTTTACAAGAATGTTGCTCTTGATGTGTAATTGATCCTAGCAAAATTTCAGGTCGGCCGGAAATTCAAGATGGCTGCCACAGCTAAAAATAGATTCTTAAAAAATAAGATTGTAGCGACTACTTCTTGAAAAATATAAGTGATATTGATATGGGACATTTTCTAAAATGATCAGAATGACATGATGTTGATCCTTGTCGAAATTTATTTTGATGCGACTTTAAACATGGCCGCTAGCGGCTATCTTTGTTTACATAGATTTATATACTAAAAACTTGTAGCGACTACTCCTCTGAAACTACTTGGCAAATTTTTATGGAACTTCACAGGAATGTTGCTCTTGATGTCTAATTGATCCCAGAATTTTTTTAGGTCGGCCGGAAATTAAGATGGCCGCCATGGCTAAAAACAGATTTTTAAAAAAAAGTTTGTAGCGACTACTTCTTGAAAACTGTGAGTGATATTGATATGGGACTTTTTCTAAAATGATCAGCATGACATGATGTTGATCATTGTCGAAAATTATTTTAAATCAAAATTAAACCTGGGCACCAGTGGCCATCTTTGTTTACATAAGAGTTTGTATAGTAAAATTGACTACTCCTCTGAAACTACTAGACGGATTTTCATGAACTTCACAGGAATGTTGCTCTTGATGTCTAGTTGATCCTAGCACAATTTCAGGTCGACCAGAAATTTAAGATGGCCACCACGGCTAAACATAGATTTTTAAAAACAAGTTTGTAGCGACTACTTTTTGAAAACTATAAGTGATATTGATATGGGACTTTTTCTGAAATGATCAGCATGACAAGATGTTGATCCTTGTCGAAAATTATTTTGATTCAACATTAAACATGGCTGCCAGTGCCATCTTTGTTTACCTAGAGTTATATAGTAAAAACTTCAACTTGTAGCGACTACTCCTCTGAAACTACTTGACAATTTTTATGAAACTTCACAGGAATGCTGACCTAGCTATCAAAATTTATCAGTAGGAATGCTGACCTAGCTATCAAAATCTATCAGTAGAGCTTCAAGGTCATTGACCTCTTGTTTCTAATTTATTTGTCTGAAATACGATTACCATAACTATATTTCATGTAGTCACCATCACCGGAACCACACCAATCAAAAGCCAGCTCTCCACAGGCGGAGGGATCTTTACTACAGCGTTGGTTCCCAGGATGGGGAGGCTGGTATGGTTCAACATCTAGTACATCTGATGCAGATATAGAAACCAGCAATGATGATTATAATGTAGTGGAATTGGAACCAAAAATATCCAAGTCTGAGCTAGGTAAGAAAATAAAGGACTTAAATATTTTCATAATTTACTATTATGTTTTATTTTCAGTAAATAAAAAAGAATATTTAAAAAGAAAGCTCATTTAAAACTATTCAATCTCCTGTGAGGCTATTAAAATGAGTGTAGGATTTTCAGTGTTCATGAAGGTGTGACATTTCAGGGCAAAGGCGACAGTATCCGTGTTCTGAAAAAATACTAAAAAAATAACTACGAATGAACATTAAACTTGGCCAACTTTTGTATGCAGCATTTTTGCTGGTTTATATTTGTTTTCCGGCCAATAAAAACACTGCTTACAAAACCCAGCTGATCACATCATTTACAAACAAATGTCCAATATGACATATGGGAAAATACAATGATATCTCAGCATTTACAGCGATTTTAATTAGGTTAGCATGGTATATATCCATATTTCTTTCTAGCTCAACATTTTGAAAAATGAGAGAGATAAATGTACTCACCCCGGTGTCCCGATCCACATTGAGCTTGGCGTGATGCTGTGTTTATAGGTCTCTGTTTAAGTGCTGCATCAGTAACTTTGGTTCATTTACCCTCAGGGTTCCCATGAAACCAAATTTCTGATAGTCCTCAAAATGTGCAATTTCCCATTTCGCATACAATTTAATGTGTTTAGAGGTCTATGTTTTTACATTTCTTGTCCTAGCTCAACCAAAGTTGGGCCTGCATTTCCTTATAGTATTACCTGGAGAGTTGCGTAAGTCATTTTGTCTTCATATTCTGGGCTTCCATGGAACCAATATTGTGGATGGCCCATAAAATGTGCAATAAGCGAAGATCACGGTTTGCCTGTAAGCTGATGTATATATCTATGAATGCATTCAACAATAATGAATAAAACTATTTGTTCATTTGGTTATTGTGCATTCATTCTGTGTTTATTTGGAATATTTGAACAGGTTAGCAGGCATGTACAAGCAATAAATGTATATATTTATATTTAATAAAAATTTAATACAAAGAGTACTATGGGCTATTCCACATACACGAGATCCCAGGAAGGCACTTTTGAAATTGAACAACCACCAATAGATGCAATTGAATTTATAAAACTAAATTTCAGAAAATAGGATTCACCCAAAGATGTTTATTATATTGCCTTCCTGGGGTTCTGGGTATGTTTTAAAGGAATAGCCCTAATTTCTTCCTGCTGTCTACAGAACAAGAGCTGCATGATGTGTTTGAGGAGTCGGGTGATGGGGAGGAGGACAAGTCGGCCCTGACCCGGGATGCCGTGTTTGCCAAACTCAACTTCTGTCTCGACACCGGGTCATTCAAGCTTCTGGAAACCACGACTGTTCCAGAAACAGGTATATTGAATTTAACAATCTATGTAATTTACTGGAACATTACCAATTTAACTGGAACATATAAAGCTTACCAAGTGAGTAACTAACACCTGCCACAAAAACGTTATTAAATTCGAGAATAAAATTGACATGGAAATGATATTGTAAACCACATAGGGTCAGTGTTAAAATCATGCACAATTTTTAATAAAAATGAGACACAATGCATATCATAATTTTGAAATGCGTATATCACTGGATAGAGGCACTTGTAAACTCGAAAAGCATTTTTAATTTGAAAAAAAAAATACAGAAAGAATAACGCAAAATACACAAGGTGTCTGTGTAAAATTTATGTATTACCGTATATCTGCCACTGTTATACAGTTCTGCAAGTTTTCAGTAATGACCGCTGCGTGATTTGTGATATCGTGTAATTTGTGGCTCGATTTTAAAAAAGTTAAGATTTCAATGTATAACGTGTAACAATTCAGCTATGTATGCATATTAATAGTGTATGTATATCCCATTTAAAAACTTCAGTTATAACTTTTGGTCCTTTTATTTTTTTACCGAGTATACATATTTTCACATGACGCCTATTTGTATGTTACAGGAGACAGGACATGTTACAGTATACTAGAGTTGGAATGTACCGCCATCAACATGATGTTTGAGTCACGACCACGGACCAGTGGGTTGACCTTTGACCTGAGTGTGGGTGGACTTGTTCTGCTGGACAAAATGACAGAGAACACTCTCTTCCCCTGTCTGGTTGGTTCTCAAAACAAGGTCAGTATTGTGACTTGTCAGGATTTTGAACATTTAACAAGTTATTGAAGAAAAGTCTTCCAATTAAATTTTAAGGGCTATTCCATAAAACATACCTGGGACCCCAAGAAGGCAATTAAATAAACATCTATGGGTGAAACCTATTTTCTGATTTTTAGCTCGACTATTCGAAGAATAAGAGAGCTTATGTAATCACCCCGGGGTCGGCGTCGGCGTCGGCGTCGGCGTCCCACATCAAGGTTTGCGTGTAAGCTGTGTTTACAAGTCTATATCTCTTACATTTCTTATCCTACCACAACCAGATTTGTTCATGGTCTTTCTTGTAGCATTATCTTAAGGGCTGCATAAGCAATTTTGGTTCCTGTAACCCATGGGCTCCCCTGGAACCCAAATTATGATAGCCCATAAAATGTGCCCCATTTCACATCAAATTTTGCGTGTAAGCTGTGTTTACAAGTCTATATCTCTTACAATTCTTACCCTAGCACAACCAAATTTGGCCATTAGCTTCCTTATAGCATTATCGTAAGGGCTGCTTAAGTAATTTTGGTTCCTGTAACCCCTGGGCTCCCATGGAACCCAAATTCTGATAGCCCTTAAAATATGTCTGTTTCACATCAAATTTTGCGTGTAAGCTGTGTTTACAGGTCTATATCTCTTACATTTTTTGTCCTAGCTGAACTAAATTTTGGAATTGGTTTCCTTATAGTATGTTGTAAAGGGTTGGATAAGTAATTTTGTCTTCTGCAAATTCTGGGCTCCCATGAACCCAAATTGTGATGGCCCATAAAATGTGCAATAAAGGCAGATCTAGGTTTGCATGTAAGCATGTATATATCTTTAATTTTGGTTTGGGATTTGTTATAGCATTATGCATCTTATTACTTCACCCATATTGGGGCATGGGCTCTCTCCTCCCCCCCACCCCCACCTCTCTACCCCCGCCCCCACTCCCCTCCACCCCTTTTTTTTTTTTTTACATATTTCTGTGTTGTTTTAGTCAATTCTTACACATATGTTGCAACCCTCCCCCCCCCCCCCCCGCCCTCTCACCCCATCACCCCCCCCCCCCCATATTTCTGTGTTGTTTTAGTCAATTCTTACACATATATGTTGCAACCCTCCCCCCCCCCCCCCCCCCCCCCCCCCCCCGCCTCTCACATATTTCTGTGTTGTTTTAGTCAATTCTTACACATATATGTTGCAACCCTCCCCCCCCCCGCCTCTCACCCCTCACCCCCACCCCCCCTCTCCCCCGCCTCTCACCCCATCATTTTTAGCTCTACTGATCAGAGATCAGCAGAGCTTATGCCGTGGTGCGGCGTCCGTCGTCCGTCCGTCTGTCCGTCTGTCCGTCTGGCCGTCTGTCCGTCTGTCTGTCCGTAAACTTTTATTTGTAGCGACTTCACAGCTGAAACTACTGGATGGATATTCATGAAACTTTACAGAAATGTTGCCCATAAAGTCTAGTTGATCCTAGCAAAAATTCATGTTGATGTGAAATCCAAGATGGCCGCAAAGCTAAAAATAGAGTTTTAAAATACAAGTTTGTAGCGACTTCTTCTTGAAAACTATAAGTGATATTGATATGGGACTTTTTCTAAAATGATCAGCATGACATGATGTTGATCCTAGTCAAAAATCGTTTTGATTCAACGTTAAACATGGCTGCCAGCGGCCATCTTTGTTTACATAGAGTTATATAGTAAAAACTTGTAGCGACTTCTTCTCTGAAACTACTTGGCGGGATTGTCATGAAACTTTACAGGAATGTTGCTCTTGATGTCTTATTGATCCTAGAAAAATTTCAGGTCGGCCGGAAATTCAAGATGGCCGTCACAGCTAAAAATAGATTTTTAAAAAATAAGTTTGTAGCGACTACTTCTTGAAAACTATAAGTGATATTGATATGGGACTTTTTCTAAAATGATCAGCATTACATGATGTTGATCCTAGTCAAAAATCGTTTTGATTCAACGTTAAACATGGCTGCCAGCGGCCATCTTTGTTTACATAGAGTTATGTAGTAAAAACTTGTAGTGACTACTCCTCTGAAACTACTTGGCGGATTGTCATGAAACTTTACAGGAATGTTGCTCTTGATGTCTAATTGATCCTATCAAAATTTCAGGTCGGCCGAAATTCAAGATGGCCGTCACAGCTAAAAATAGATTTTAAAAAATAAGTTTGTAGCGACTACTTCTTGAAAACTATAAGTGATATTGATATGGGACTTTTTCTAAATGATCAGCATGACATGGTGTAGATCCTTGTGGAAAATTATTTTGATTCGACCGTTAAACATGGCTGCCAGTGGCCATCTTTGGTTACATAGAGTTATATAGTAAAAACTTGTAGCGACTACTCCTCTGAAACTACTTGACGGATGTTCATGAAACTTCACAGGAATGTTGCTCTTGATGTCTAGTTGATCCTAGAAAAATTTCAGGTCGGCCGGAAATTCAAGATGGCCGCCAAGGCTAAAAATATAGATTTAAAATAAATAAGTTTGTAGCGACTACTTCTTCAAAACAATAAGAGATATTGATATGGGACTTTTCTAAAATGATCAGTATGACATGATGTTGGTCCTTGTCGAAAATCGTTTGATTGACCTTAAACATGCTGCTTTGTTTACATAGAGTTATATAATGAAAACTTGTAGCGACTACTTCTTGAAACTACCCGACGGATTTTCATGAAACTTCACAGGAATGTTGCTCTTAATGTCTTATTGATCTTAGCAAAATTTCAGTCGGCCGGAAATTCAAGATGGCCGCCACGGTTAAAAATAGATTTCAAAAAACAAGTCTGTAGCGACTACTTCCTGAAATCAAAATCAATCAGTAGAGCTTCAAGTCATTGACCTCTTGTTTTTACATATTTCTGTGTTGCTTTTGTCAATTCTTATACATTTATGTTGCCCCTTCTTCATATTTTTGTGTTGTTTGGTGAATTATTACATAGCTTCTTACACATATATGTTGCCCTCACCACCCCCACTCCCCCCACCATCCACCCCCGCCTCTCTCCCACCTCCACCCCGCACCCCCACACAAAACTCGAAGTTTTTTATTTTTTTATTTTTTTTTTTTACATATTTCTGTGTAGTTTTGGTCAATTCTCACACATAGTTATGTTGTGCTCCCAACCCCACCCCACATTGTGTAGCCTTGTTTTCTGATGGTATATACTAGCTATAAATTTATTTATTCTCCGAAAAATCGAATAGTCGAGCTGCGCTGTACTCCGACAGCTCTTGTTTTTCTTTAAACTCTCTATTTTGGATCTATGGCTGGTGCTCAATTTTAAATGTGCCTTCCTGGGGTCCCGTGTATGTTTAATGAATAGTAGTATACTTGGCAGGTTTTGTGTAAATCAGTTTAATAGTCTGTATGTATTATTTGGTGGATTTGGATGTCAACTTGCTATTGGTGTATATTATAGGGTAACTGTAAACTGTATATCAGTTTAATAGTCTGTATGTATTATTTGTGGATTTGGACGGCAACTTGCTATTGGTGTATATTATAGGGTAACTGTAAACTGTAGATCAGTTTAATAGTCTGTATGTATTATTTGGTGGATTTGGACGGCGACTTGCTAGTGATGTATATTATAGGGTACCTGTAAACTGTATACCAGTTTAATAGTCTGTATGTATTATTTGTAGATTTGGATGGCAACTTGCTAGTGATGTATATTATAGGGTAACTGAAGACTGTATATCAGTTTAATAGTCTGTATGTATTATTTGGTGATTTGGACGGCAACTTGCTAGTGATGTATATTATAGGGTAACTGTAAACTGTATATCAGTTTAATAGTCTGTATGTATTATTTGGTGGATTTGGACAGCAACTTGCTATTGGTGTATATTATAGGGTAACTGTAAAACTGTATATCAGTTTAATAGTCTGTATGTATTATTTGGTGGATTTAAACGGCGACTTGCTAGTGATGTATATTATAGGGTACCTGTAAACTGTATACCAGTTTAATAGTCTGTATGTATTATTTGGTAGATTTGGATGGCAACTTGCTAGTGATGTATATTATAGGGTAACTGAAGACTGTATATCAGTTTAATAGTCTGTATGTATTATTTGGTAGATTTGGACGGCAAAATGCTAGGTGATGTATATTATAGGGTAACTGTAAACTGTATATCAGTTTAATAGTCTGTATGTATTATTTGGTAGATTTGGACGGCAAAATGCTAGTGATGTATATTATAGGGTAACTGTAAACTGTATATCAGTTTAATAGTCTGTATGTATTATTTGGTGGATTTGGATGTCAACTTGCTATTGGTGTATATTATAGGGTAACTGTAAACTGAATTGAAATTCAGGATTTTGCAACAGTATGATGATCACAGGTTTTGTTTAATTGCGACTCGATTGGGGTGCCATCTTAGCCCCATTGCGACCAATAACGACTGATATACTGTTGTAAAATTAAAAGCTTACTACTCGACTTGTCAAGTGAGAGTTTGTGTTGATTCTTACGGATGGCAGGAGTTATACAGTACTGGTTCTACCCAGGAATAATGGTTCAATTCTTACGGATGGCGGGAGGTATACAGTACTGGTTCTACACAGGAAAAATGGTTCAATTCTTACGGATGGCGGGAGGTATACAGTACTGGTTCTACCCAGGAAAAATGGTTCAATTCTTACGGATGGCGGGAGTTATACAGTCCTGGTTCTACCCAGGAAAAATGGTTCAATTCTTACGGATGGCGGGTGGTATACAGTCCTGGTTCTACCCAGGAAATATGGTTCAATTCTTACGGATGGCAGGAGTTATACAGTCCTGGTTCTACCCAGGAAAAATGGTTCAATTCTTACGGATGGCGGGTGGTATACAGTCCTGTTCTACCCAGGAAATATGGTTCAATTCTTACGGATGCAGGAGGTATACAGTACTGGTTCTACCCAGGAAAAATGGTTCAATTCTTACGGATGGCGGGAGGTATACAGTACTGGTTCTACCCAGGAAAAATGGTTCAATTCTTACGGATGGCAGGAGGTATACAGTACTGGTTCTACCCAGGAAAAATGGTTCAATTCTTACGGATGGCAGGAGGTATACAGTACTGGTTCTACCCAGGAAAAATGGTTCAATTCTTACGGATGGCGGGAGGTATACAGTACTGGTTCTACCCAGGAAAAATGGTTCAATTCTTACGGATGGCAGGAGGTATACAGTACTGGTTCTACCCAGGAAAAATGGTTCAATTCTTACGGATGGCGGGAGGTATACAGTACTGGTTCTACCCAGGAAAAATGGTTCAATTCTTACGGATGGCAGGAGGTATACAGTACTGGTTCTACCCAGGAAAAATGGTTCAATTCTTACGGATGGCAGGAGGTATACAGTACTGGTTCTACCCAGGAAAAATGGTTCAATTCTTACGGATGGCGGGAGGTATACAGTACTGGTTCTACCCAGGAAAAATGGTTCAATTCTTACGGATGGCAGGAGGTATACAGTACTGGTTCTACCCAGGAAAAATCGTTCAATTCTTACGGATGGCGGGAGGTATACAGTACTGGTTCTACCCAGGAAAAATGGTTCAATTCTTACGGATGGCAGGAGGTATACAGTACTGGTTCTACCCAGGAAAAATGGTTCAATTCTTACGGATGGCGGGAGGTATACAGTACTGGTTCTACCCAGGAAAAATGGTTCAATTCTTACGGATGGCAGGAGGTATACAGTACTGGTTCTACCCAGGAAAAATGGTTCAATTCTTACGGATGGCGGGAGGTATACAGTACTGGTTCTACCCAGGAAAAATGGTTCAATTCTTACGGATGGCAGGAGGTATACAGTACTGGTTCTACCCAGGAAAAATGGTTCAATTCTTACGGATGGCGGGAGGTATACAGTACTGGTTCTACCCAGTAAAAATGGTTCAATTCTTACGGATGGCGGGAGGTATACAGTACTGGTTCTACCCAGGAAAAATGGTTCAATTCTTACGGATGGCAGGAGGTATACAGTACTGGTTCTACCCAGGAAAAATGGTTCAATTCTTACGGATGGCAGGAGGTATACAGTACTGGTTCTACCCAGGAAAAATGGTTCAATTCTTACGGATGGCGGGAGGTATACAGTACTGGTTCTACCCAGGAAAAATGGTTCAATTCTTACGGATGGCGGGAGGTATACAGTACTGGTTCTACCCAGTAAAAATGGTTCAATTCTTACGGATGGCGGGAGGTATACAGTACTGGTTCTACCCAGGAAAAATGGTTCAATTCTTACGGATGGCGGGAGGTATACAGTACTGGTTCTACCCAGGAAAAATGGTTCAATTCTTACGGATGGCGGGAGGTATACAGTACTGGTTCTACCCAGGAAAAATGGTTCAATTCTTACGGATGGCGGGAGGTATACAGTACTGGTTCTACCCAGTAAAAATGGTTCAATTATTACGGATGGCGGGAGGTATACAGTACTGGTTCTACCCAGGAAAAATGGTTCAATTCTTACGGATGGCAGGAGGTATACAGTACTGGTTCTACCCAGGAAAAATGGTTCAATTCTTACGGATGGCGGGAGGTATACAGTACTGGTTCTACCCAGGAAAAATGGTTCAATTCTTACGGATGGCGGGAGGTATACAGTACTGGTTCTACCCAGGAAAAATGGTTCAATTCTTACGGATGGCGGGAGGTATACAGTACTGGTTCTTCTCAGGAAAAATGGTTCAATTCTTACGGATGGCGGGAGGTATACAGTACTGGTTCTACCCAGTAAAAATGGTTCAATTCTTACGGATGGCGGGAGGTATACAGTACTGGTTCTACCCAGGAAAAATGGTTCAATTCTTACGGATGGCGGGAGGTATACAGTACTGGTTCTACCCAGTAAAAATGGTTCAATTCTTACGGATGGCGGGAGGTATACAGTACTGGTTCTACCCAGGAAAAATGGTTCAATTCTTACGGATGGCAGGAGGTATACAGTACTGGTTCTACCCAGGAAAAATGGTTCAATTCTTACGGATGGCAGGAGGTATACAGTACTGGTTCTACCCAGGAAAAATGGTTCAATTTTTACGGATGGCGGGAGGTATACAGTACTGGTTCTACCCAGGAAAAATGGGGTGGTCTACCTCTACTTCAAAATAGTCGACTGTCATATATGGCCTAACATGTGCTGAAAATAACCAAAACACATTTCATTGTTTTGGACAGTTTAATTAAAAAACGCATTGAAATAATAAAATAACATGATACATAGTTTTTGACAATCTGATTTTCTATGCGTTATGCACTGTTGAGTCACATGACTGATTTGCTATGGGTTATGCACTGTTTGGTCACATGACTGATTTTCTATGTGTTATGCACTGTTTAGTCACATGACTGATTTGCTATGGGTTATGTACTGTTTAGTCACATGACTGATTTGCTATGGGTTATGCACTGTTTAGTCACATGACTGATTTGCTATGGGTTATGCACTGTTTGGTCACATGACTGATTTGATATGGGTTATGCACTGTTTGGTCACATGACTGATTTGATATGGGTTATGCATTATTTAGTCACATGGCTGATTTTGCTATCGGTTATGCACTTTTTAATAGTCGCACATTTTGAATGTCAACCAGTCGAATTGTAGGATTTTTTTTTACTGGTTAACTTTTTAACTGTGAACAAACACACACTTCTTACACAGTGAGTGCATTCAGGGTTCTCCCATTGGCAACCACATTGGGTTATCACTTCCACCAATGGCAGCATATTTTTACCATTGGATATCAATGTTACAATTGGTATCCAATATACTCTGAACGGATACGGGTAGTATATGGTACCAATAGCATTGCAAGGTTACCATTGGCTACTATTGGATATATTAGCAAAATGCCAAGGCATGGTATACCTGTCATTGTTATACTTCAAAACCGGACATTTGCGGTAAACATTGTACGTCTTATTATTCACTGGTATTTTTATTCAGTTTAAATTCTCAGCAATATGCGTTTGGGTGATGATGTTCTTCGCCATTTTGAACTTATGTCATAACATGTCCACCAATGCTTAGTTGTAGAGTCATGGCAAGATTGATTACAACAACTAACGACGACACCCAATGGTTACCAATAGCTGCCTATGGCTACCAAAGGTGCTTTCGGGAACCAATGGAAAAAACCTGAATGCATACATTTTCTCAATTCATTCCAAGTTCATGCGTAATAAGTCCAAAATTCATATTTATAATGTGGAATTCTTAAATAACTGTGATTGTAAATTTGCAGGATAGGTTTCTTGTTAAGCCTCAGACAGGGTTAACTGCTATCCAGAAAGCATCGAGAATCTCCATGGTGAACGAGGATGCTGAGGTGAAGTTGTTTAAACTCTCGTATGAGAAAAACCCACTGGGAACCGCCGCTAATTACAGGTACGTGATTTGCTCGAGGAAAACTGTGGTTGTTAATAATTCATTGTCTTAGATAAAATATACATGCTCATGATTTAAAGCATCAGAGAAAAACAATACAGTAATTGTGCATAAAAAAATAGAGATTATTTACTGGATGGATTTGATTACCTGAAATTCTTTTACGAGATAGGATGCAAGTTTTACCAAAATGGATGCAAATGATTATAAAAGCTTAACATGCCTCTCATTATGTGAAAGAATTCCAAGAACCCACCCAATAATCTATTTGTTCCATTTCATGATGTTTACTTGGGATAAACACCCATTAAATAGTCTATTTGTTCCATTTCATGATGTTTACTTGGGATAAACACCCATTAAATAATCTATTTGTTCCATTTCATGATGTTTACTTGGGATAAACACCCATTAAATAGTCTATTTGTTCCATTTTATGATGTTTACTTGGGATAAACACCCATTAAATAGTCTATTTGTTCCATTTCATGATGTTTACTTGGGATAAAGACTGTTTCTACCAAATTCCTGTACATTTTTTAAATTCTATAATTCTTCCAGAGTTAGTTAACAAAGATGTGATTTTGAAATTTCTTCCTATTTTCACCAATAGAAATGTAATAATACATCTTTATGTACCCCGTGGTGAAGGGCTTTGTTTGCCATTCTAGTCGAAGCACTTTATGTTCAGGGCTGGGGCTTGCCAAGCATCAAGCATGCTTGGTACTGCTAAAATGTCAATTTTATCACCTATCCGAGGGTCTTCCATTTTCTTCACTTTTTGTTTCCGGAACATTACTCCTAAACTGTTCAAGGTTGCTTCATATGTTTATTAATCATTTACAGACCGATTTGTGTTCAAGTAGCCCAAAAATGCATTTTGTTTGCGTTTCGTTGGCATTCCATTTGCATTTCATTTTTATAAATGCGTTTTTTTAAAATGCAAATCATTTGCCTTCTTGAATGCATTCAGCATTTATAGACGAAACTATGCGTTCATTTAAATGCACGGAACGAACGTAATAGAATGTTTGCGTTTAAATGCACAAAAGGAGGAAATGCATTTGCGTTTGTGTGTTCTGCGTTTTTACCAATCGCAACATCTCTCACGATTAAATTACGCATGATATCCAGTCATGTAATTTTTATCACGAGTTGCCGACAAATGTTTATGTGATCATATTGAAGAATGGGTCTTTTTTCTGACCTTATTTGCACATTGATGATTATTCTGTTTTCTTTCGGGTTTAAGTTAGTTTCATCAAACATGTAACATACATGACACTATATAAAAACATGCTGACTGTTTTTATCAACATAATTTAGTTTTTTATATTTAAATAATAATAAGTTTGTGATTCACAATAAATACAATATTTCCCATTTTTTAATCAGTAAATATGAAAGTAAATGTATAATCATGCTTAAAAAACACCATTTACACAGTGGAATACAGAAAAACGCACTTTGTTTAAATAGAGACTTTAATTATCAACTCAAAAGGATAATACCCAAAGTTATCTGAAATAGCGAAATGCATTTACGTTCGTTGCGTTCGTTTCATTTGTTTTCAGCGTTTAGTATTTTAAAAATGCATTCATCATTAATTTTTTTTAAATGCTGAATGCTGAAAACGAACGCAACAAACGTAATGCATTTTTAAAGTACAGATCGTGCAACGTTCATTCTGCGTTCATTCTGCGTTCATTTTCCGTTCGTTCTGTGTTCATTCTGCATTTATTCTGCATTTTATTGGTGTACTTAAACACAACTGGGTCTGTACTTGGTCTCAAACATTTTAATGCTAGGATATATTTCATTGTTTATAGTTAATTGTATTTTTAGAAGTTTTCAATTTGTGCTCGAAAGAAAGTATGAGCTGACACGTTCCTATTTTGTATCAAAATCAGGTTCAGCATTGTGACGAGGCCGTTGGACATAGTGTATAACAAGTCTGCCTTCAGGAAAGTTAGAGAAGTGTTCTCGTCCAAAAACTTGTATCCATCACTGAGGAAAAGTGATGACTCAATTACAGGTATGTAGACAGTAAACCAAAGTCATTTTTAAAAAAACAAATGTGGCAGTGGCTAAGTGGTAGAGAATCTGCCTAGCTTGCAGGAGTGCCTGGGTTCAGTCCCCGGCTGGGTCATGATAAAGACTTCATAAAAATGGTACTAGTCTCTCCCTTGCTTGACGTTCAGCATATAAAGGGTAGTGCTAGGACTAGTCGGCCTGGTGTCAGTATATTGTGACCGGGTGGGGTATCGTCATGTGTCTATGGCATAGTATTTCAGTGTGGCAGCGATATAAAAGCTACAAAAAGTCACCTTCGTGATATGACTGAAAGATTGTTAAAAGCGACGTTAAACCCCATATACATTGTTTCAAAAACTCTTATTTCTCTCTATCCATCTCTAGGGTTTGCTTTTAAATGGTGTTATTTCATAAATTAGGTACCTATATCTCACTATTGTGCTGTTTATTAGAAACTTAATTATTATTGATCCTTCAAACAATGTCAAGTCATTTCAATTTCATGTCTTTTAAAATTCGAACATTTGTCACTAGCTTGTGCTCCGCTCCGCCGCAGAAGTAAATGTTTTTTCATTTGGAATTAAAATGCAATACGGTAGTTCACTTGAGGACAATGTAGTAGAAATGTAAGTATTTATCTATAAATGCTGTGTAGATGTGAAAAAACAAGAAAAGCTTTTAAGGAGGGAGGCAAAATTTCGCATCAAATTGTGAAAAGAAATTGATGGAGGTTCATAAATGAGCATACTCTTACGTATAGCTGATCAATTCAAATTTAAGAAAGAGTTATATTTCAGCCAGCAAATGGGCATGTAATTGATAAGGTCAGAGTGGTGGTAACATGTTAACAGACAAAAATACATTGCAGAGTTAATGGGACAATGTCCATAACTTTTAGCCTATAAAACACAAAATAATTACGTTGACAAACATCACACACAAACCATTATTGAATATTTACTAAATAACACCAAGATTGTTTTACCGAATTCAATAGCGGTACAAAAAAATAATAACCGTGTTGTGGGATTGAACTCGTAATCCACACTTAAATTACACTCGCAGGTAATAATAGTCGAGCGTCGCTACCGACTGAGCTAACCTGGCCAGACATATTGCGTAAGAGATACATTATATAAAAGCTAATATGCTAATGGATGTCATTTGATCAAATGAAAATGTAAATAAAGTGGGTCCCACATTATTTACAAATAATAAATAAATAAAACTGTTTTTTTTCAAACTCACGAATGTAATACTACAGACTTATCTGGGTCTATGCTAATGTTTTCATGTAGACATTTCACTAAATAAAAATCAGACAGTTATTTGGCTGTGCTCAATATCTGCTTACTTACAGACAGTGCCCCTTAAATGTTTTTTCAGTTGGGAAGAGACCTTTTACAGGCCCCTTTTACATAACGTACAAAATCCCCGTGGTTCAACAACTGCAAACATTCCACTAACAATGAACTGTAAAATCCTATTATTTATATCAAATTAATGTTTTCATAAATATGTTGCCAATTCAGTTGCTGCCAGAAGACAATACGAGACATTGAAGAGACAGACACAATTGGAATTCAAAAACTCCATCACGCATCTTCTCGAGGGGACAGATGGGGTAGGTAAACTCTATACACAGTGTAACCTGACTGGTAGCTTTAATACTTGTAGCTGCCATTGCCTATTGTTTGGGGCACTGTTTCAGCCAAAGGTGTTTTGGACTCTTTAGACAAAGTTCATCTAGTACCTAAATAAGTTGTATATCAGTGAAACAGACATTATATTGGTAAATAAAAATACCTTATTTTTCAAAATTGATTAAGAGATAAAAATTTCATGCGCGAAAGCTATTTTTGATGGGGCATTTTCATTGCAAAAGTCTGCTGCATGAAAAATTTGAAAACTATCTTTCTTAGAATTTCTAACCAAAAATGGTTTTACATTGTTGGATATTCCTAAATTAAGACACCCTGCGAGTTTTCTAGCAAAATATGAAGGCCAACTGAAGTTATTTGAAATTTCTCTGTTTTCTGCTGTCCCACCAACAAGGAATTTACGTGGGAAAAGCCCCATCAAAAAATCATTTGGGCTGTAAAATGCTTATTTCTAAACCAATTTTCAAAACTTAATTTAAAAGTATTTTTATTTACCACTAAAATACCAGTTCTAATGATATAAAATTGATGTATGTATTATTTAAATTGCTTTGGCTGAAACAAGCACTCCAAACAACGTGTGCTTGTTATTTATAGTACATAAAATAGTGATACAAAATATGAACAAATAATTATTTTAAAGCTTCGTATTAGTTTAATAATGAGCATTTTAAAAAAAACAAATAAAAAAAAAGTCTTAAAATTATAGACACTTTCATTTCATTTAGGCAACACAATCATTTCAGTTAGCTATAACCCGGTGTTATGTTGTATCATTATATAGAGGTACTTTAAATATTTTGCACCATGATCCTGGAATGTCCCCGTCACCTTGACTGAATAACCTCAGTTGTGATAAAAGTTCATTACAAAGTCTTAAGATTGATAGACTACCCACATTGAAATTACATAAGATGTGTAGGCTTTGTTGAATCAATTGAATCTATATCAGGAAATCACAGGTTCGAGCTTGCCGGAGCCACTGGGTTTTGTCTAAGGCAAGAGACTTCCCTTAGACTTGTTGAAGAACTATAGGTATCTGTTCAGTAGTAAACATAGGTTATGGTTCCCAGATTCTTCTGTATCCTTGTCCTCTCTCTTTCTCGCCTCTCACCTCGGCGGGTTTGAATCCCACTGTGTCAATTCTTACGGATGGCGGGAGGTATACAGTACTGATTCCACCAAAAATGGGGTGGTCTGCCTCTACCACAAAAAGAATTACCGTCGATATGGCCTAACATGTGCTAAAAATATGTAAAAATATGTAAAACACCATTCAAACAAACAAAAAAATTGTCCTCTCCTTGGGGCAGCTGTAAAATACCTAACCCTACAATCATGAGTGTGAATTCGGGGACCAGTAGACTATACTGCGTATAGGTATCTGTTCAGTAGTAAACATAGGTTATGGTTCCCAGATTCTTCTGTATCCTTGTCCTCTCTCTTTCTCGCCTCTCACCTCGGCGGGTTTGAATCCCACTGTGTCAATTCTTACGGATGGCGGGAGGTATACAGTACTGATTCCACCAAAAATGGGGTGGTCTGCCTCTACCACAAAAAGAATTACCGTCGATATGGCCTAACATGTGCTAAAAATATGTAAAAATATGTAAAACACCATTCAAACAAACAAAAAAATTGTCCTCTCCTTGGGGCAGCTGTAAAATACCTAACCCTACAATCATGAGTGTGAATTCGGGGACCAGTAGACTATACTGCGTACCGGGTACCAGTCTACTTGGTCCTGCCGCATAACACAAGGTATTAGGTTGACCTGAAAAGTAAATTGGAAACCCATTACCGAAGGAGGGTTGCTGGACTATAAAATACCTAAGGTAATGTCGAGGGGTCAGTACAAGACTATCGTATCTCCTGCTTTATTCATATCTAGTTACAACAGTCTTGCACTGACCCCTCAATATGTTCATGAGCCATCAACACATCTTCTGTACCATAATTCCCGACCATTATTCTACTCATTTTTTCCATATTTAGGTGAAGCGCTGCGACATACAGCTGGACATCTCGGCCCCCCAGATTATCATCCCGGAGTCATTTCAGAGCGAGACGACCAGTATGGTGGTGATGGACCTGGGACATCTGAAGTTTCACAACACGCCACAAAGCACACCAGACAGCGAAAATAATACCAACAATGACGGTGGGTTGGCTTCAAATTTAAATGTTTTGGTTCATTGTAAGTTTTATTGCACGTGAAGGTAAGATGATACATTAATTGAGGTTTCAGTTCAACAGAATGAAGTACATCCAGCAGAGATGCAAATCTTTAGAGAGGATATATTACAGTCAAGGTCATAATCACGGTTCAAAGGTTAGAAAACTTAACATTCCATTAATTTTGAGAATTGAAGTTAAAAAAGTGTAAGAGATGGTGTGAATAAATGAACAATTTTATTTAAAAAACACTGTATTATTATTTGTGTATCGAGTAATGTTTATCGTGCAGACGAGTTCGTCACACCGATGTCCACCCCACCAAACGAGCCAGAGGAAACTGTACCCCAGACCCTGGACATGGCAGACCTGTCTGAGCTAAATCTGACAGAGAAGGAATTATATAATAAACTGTATGCCCAGTAAGTATTACCTGACTTGATTTTGCTGTTCCAGGGCTTTTCTTATTCCTTAATAGCCGGTAGGTGGTTGATTTACCTTCCTACATGTACATGTTAGTTGGCTGGCTACTTTTAGAAGTCCCGAATACAACAACAAAAAAACTGTATATCACACGCCTCCTTTTAAAACTTGCCCTGAAGCTAAAGAAACCAAGGGAAAACACTGGCTCTACAATGTTCATAATTTTTTTCACATATGGGCAATTATTATATGGTTGATTCACATACTATTGTAATTTAAACTTGTACGCAGCATACATGTATGTCTCTATCTTAAGACGAGACTAATCATGTTGTGGCATTGTCCGTCCATCCTACTGTCTGTTATTGTGGCTTATAACCTTCAAGGTATCAGGTCTATAACAATGAAACTTTGTACACATCTTCAGCATGATCCAAGATGGTCTATAACTCCCTGAATCATTTAAAAAAAAATCTCTTTGAAAACGTTTTAACCTAGAACTTAACCTTGCCTTTCAGGAAACCCAATTTCTTCAGAAAATAGTAAAATGTGTAATTTCTTTTATGATGACTGTAGGTACACACTAGAGCTGACTGACCTGCAGGTAATGGTGGGTCATATGAAGGACAATTGGCGACACATCTACCATAAAGGATCCACGCAGCTACATCTGGTGGACAGATTTACTATATCAGTACAGCTAGAACGGTATTTATGGGGTTTAACATATCTTTTTACAAACTTCTGTCATATTACAAGTGTTTACTTGTAGAAGTGAATGCAATAATCAACTTTATGGCGCTGCCACACTGGAATACCAGGCTGTAAACACATAATACCCACAACCCGTTGACGGTGTAGACACATAATACCCACAACTCGTTGACGGTGTAGACACATAATACCCACAACCCGTTGACGGTGTAGACACATAATACCCACAACCCGTTGACGGGCATTTGTTGATTACATATATCGTTTATATTACTATCATATATCCCTTATTTGTAAATAGTTTTATCTTTATATATTTACATTAATTTTACTTTAATTTTTAATTACTTCTTCAACTTCATCTTTCATCAGTATGACACAATATGACCTATTTATGTGTCGACGAGCCGTAAAACATCATTCATTCATTAAATAATACCCCACCCAGTCACATTATACTGACACAGGGCGACCAGTCCTATCACTACCCTCTATAAAAATCAAGCAAGGAATGATGTCTGGTGTGACCCGGCTGGGGTTTAAACCCAAATCCTGCATACAAGCGATAGCTCTACCACTACGCTATTAACTTTGATGGTGACATTGAAAGAAAGATTTGTATTTTATGGACCATAGATTGGTATTGACAGGGTATTAATTAGTCCATAGTGTAAGGAAATGGTCATGTAATTCTTTTTCATCTGATTTTCATTATTTTTATCTGTATAAAGGTTGTGATACATAATCAAGATACCTAGTGTCACTATTAAAGTGAATGTAGTGACACAGCCAAACAAGCTCTATTATTGATAGTTTTGAAAAACTTGGAAAAAGGTGAAAGAATTATCTAAATCGGATGATAAACAAAAAAGATATGACCATTTAAATGTTGTTCTAAAATATGGGAACAACCATTTTGAGAACTACGACGTCATAGTTCCATATTACCATATGGAATATTGATAAATATCGTTTAAAATGAAGAAAATCACCGCAAATGAATGCAAAATATTTTACTGGTCATATAAAATATTATTGCCATTAAGTATTACATATTTTTTTTATGCAGTTTCTGTCTTGTTATCCCTATAAATCAGTAAATTTTCACTTTATAAATATTCCACATATGGTCATTTAGAACCGTGATGTCATAGCTGTCAAAATGGAAGCTTCCATATCCGTCCAATGATCATATCTTCTTTGTTTATCATCTGATTTTGATATTTTTTCTCCCTTATTCAAGTTTTAATATTAAAGATGGTTTGGCTGAGTCGCTAAGTCCCTTTAATGCGTGTGTTTATTGAATTAAGGATTTATTTTAAGACGATGACTTCAGACTTTAGTTTAAGACGATGGCTTTAGTCAGTAAGGCTAATTTTCTCTAGGTCCCTCTTTACATTTATCATCGTATTAAAAGAAACTTGAAAACAATAGCAACACATTGGGAAAAACAATAAAAGGCATTCTCTCTTTTAATGTAATTAACTTAAAGCCACATTCATGAACATTTATATTATATTGCGTTATAATGTTAACTGTGTGTCATTTTACACAGTTTTGATCTGTCACATAATACACAGTTTTGATCTGTCACATAATACACAGTTTTGATCTGACATAATACACAGTTTTGATCTGACATAATACACAGTTTTGATCTGACATAATACACAGTTTTGATCTGACATAATACACAGTTTTTATCTGTCACATAATACACAGTTTTGATCTGTCACATAATACACAGTTTTGATCTGACATAATACACAGTTTTGATCTGACATAATACACAGTTTTGATCTGTCACATAATACACAGTTCTGAACAGTCACATAATACACAGTTTTGATCTGACATAATACACAGTTTTGATCTGACATAATACACAGTTTTGATCTGACATAATACACAGTTTTGATCTGTCACATAATACACAGTTTTGATCTGTCACATAATACACAGTTCTGAACAGTCACATAATACACAGTTTTGATCTGACATAATACACAGTTTTGATCTGACATAATACACAGTTTTGATCTGACATAATACACAGTTTTGATCTGACATAATACACAGTTTTGATCTGTCACATAATACACAGTTTTGATCTGTCACATAATACACAGTTTTGATCTGACATAATACACAGTTTTGATCTGTCACATAATACACAGTTTTGATCTGTCACATAATACACAGTTCTGATCTGTCACATAATACACAGATTTGATCTGACATAATACACAGTTTTGATCTGTCACATAATACACAGTTCTGATCTGTGACATAATACACAGATTTGATCTGACATAATACACAGTTTTGATCTGTCACATAATACACAGTTTTGATCTGTCACATAATACACAGTTCTGATCTGTGACATAATACACAGATTTGATCTGACATAATACACAGATTTGATCTGACATAATACACAGTTTTGATCTGTCACATAATACACAGTTTTGATCTGTCACATAATACACAGTTCTGATCTGTGACATAATACACAGATTTGATCTGACATAATACACAGTTTTGATCTGTCACATAATACACAGTTCTGATCTGTCACACAATCTGTCAGTCAAGCTTATTATATCCATCAGAGATTGGAGCAAGTTAAAAGTACAGCAGGTATTTACACCTGCAAGAAAAGCAAATGTTTTTGCACAAACAACTCTGAAATACAATACAGCACATGACCAGTGTTTGTGCAAACTTGACCTATGCACAATATAGGGGTGAGGGAGCTATAAATTGAAACCACCCTAGTGTTGCCTCTTCGTCCTTGTGGTTATGTTTCCTTGTAAGAATTTCTAAACTATAAATTCTATCATTACATGTTTTGGTTTTATGTACAGCATACTACATTTCAGACGTCTGATCTACACCACAGATCCACAATGGCCGACTGTGACCATGTCTGGCACCATACCGTCCCTCTATATTCATGTAAATGAACACAAGGTAAGTGAAGTACTAGTGTATTGATTTATTCTTTTAAATTTGATTTATAGAAAATTTGTCAATGGTGACTACTGCTTAACATGTTTTCATGGACTTCCTTGCCAATGCATTTTCCATAGTTTTTAATTCAAATTCAAAAAGTATTTGCAGGAATATTTAAAGAAACAAATATCACATTGTAATGACAATTAGTTTTCGGATTAGATGGGCGTAACAATTTCAAAAAAGGTAAAAAAAAAAGAAAAAATAATGCTTTCAAACTTTTGACACAATTTTTCAAACACATACACTTAAGATTTGTGCGGGGGTTGTGCCCGGTGAGTACCCTAGCTTTGAATAGGTGCCTGGGGATTTCGTCACGTGAGTACCCTACCCTTGAATAAGGCACAGGCGTTGCGCCGGTTGAGTTCCGCAACCTTGAATCTGCTCATGCTTTATGTCTCGCTACACTTGTACACATGAATATTAAGTTTGTACATTGTGAACTTATCTTGTTTCCTTTCATAGATTCGAACGATCAACAGCTGTATCAAATCTCTGTCTGCTGCCCCGCCAACACTGTCACAAACAGTGAGACAGTCCAGTAGCTCCCAGTCACTGGAAGAGTCCTCTAGTGGTACAAATCTGCATGAGTTAGGGGAGACAACTGCTGACGAATTATCCAACACTGAAGAGGCATCGACTGAGAAGAAAATGAGAGAACTTTTGGAGGAGTCCCAGCTACTGGCCATGCAGTTCGCAATAAACCATGTGTCATTGGAGATTCACAGCAGAGGTAGTGGTTTAAATACACCAGAGATTTATCCATTGCCGTCCATTCTCAGCTGACCATGTTTAAAATATGTAGAAAACACAAACCTTGTATTGATTCTGAGAAAATTACTGCTTAATGAAGATAAACATGTCTGTTATTGAAAATCAACAAGAAATTGGTTGTTTAGTTACTTATAGGAAACTGTTTTTAGCAACTTTACAAACACTGGATCAAATGTCAACATTTCCTCAGTCACTCGCGCATTCATACTTAGTAAACTTTCACTTTTGACATTCATATCTAAAACTGTCAAAAGATGATGATGCATTCAAGATATCAGTTGCATGTCAAGAACACAGTATCTGCCCAAAAATAACAGGAAACTACGTTGTACTATAAACAGTTTTAAGAAAAAAAACATTATCACTCTTTTATTTTAACTGCTTTTGAATTTACCAGACAAGCACATCTGGTTTCTTTGGAGTATTTTCTGCCTGTTTATCATTTTATTATATTGTGTTTTTTTCTTGATTTATTTTATTTGAAAAAGATTTTTATGCCTCGCCACGAGAGTGGAGCAGGTGTATAGTGTTACCCTTGTCCATCCCCCCATCTCTCCATACGAAAAACATATTTTATTCAATATTTTTGTTATTTAAAGTCCATTTCTCTGACAACGAAAGCCATAGATCTTTCAGACTTCACACGTTTACATCTGGATGACAAAATCATGTTCCTATGAATGACCTTCACCTACTTTTTGCAGTTTGATAAATTACATTGAAGTTTTATGTGACTGACAGCGCTGAAGTGGGGCATCCATGTTCCAGTGACACATTTTCTAGTTACATTTTTGTTAAAAAATAATCTAAATCCATACTTCTTAATCTATTCTGATATCACACAATATATTTTATTTGCATGTATTCATACACTCTTGTTTCTATATTCCCTTCCTTCAAGTTAATTTTTTGTTCTTTTTCCTTGTAAGACCGTCCTCTAGCAGAGCTGCAGGTTGCTGGTGTGAGAACCAATCTAACAAAGCGTCCGTACGACACGGCTGTGACACTGACAGTACACAGTCTGCTCGTTGCTGATGCACTACAGACATACGGACGTGATTATGACCTACTTGTCGCTTCACACAGAAATATCACGTAAGTTTCTCAATTTCTGTTATTACTTTATATTGATTATTGTATCAATTTAGGCTAATTGAGGTCAGTAAACAGTTAGAGGCGAAGGTTCACTCGTGTATGAATACCCGCCTGGACAGCAATGAGGAATAGCAGTGATTTGTCTCCCATGACAACTCTCCCCAAACTGGTCCAACCATTTGGTTCACCTCTGTTATTATTGTTGTTTTGCTATACGAGTATGAATTTCAATACCCAATTATAAACCATGGCAAACTATTTTTCTATTAAAATTTATTTAAAAAAGTTGTAAATATGTATGAAGGAAAGGACCCTTTCAAGTCATTGTTTACAATCATACTGTTTGAAATTATACTTATTTATGCAAAAAATACTGTTGAAAATACACACCATCTAATTGCAAGACAATGATAAACACAAAGGAGATCAAATATCAGGACGGGGTAACAACAGTGGAGAGTGCCGATAGGGCTAGAAGGGAGGTCATTTACAGGTCACAGTTATCTCCCATTATAGAATGAACATGCAGTGTTTATGTTCTACGCAAAGTAAGAATATGGACGATTCCGGAATTGCTCTGCGCAAAGTAAGAATTCTTAAAATGCGCAACGATTCCGGAATTGCGCAGGACTATTCCGGAATTGCGCAAGGGGTTAAATATATAAACCATGCATTAAAGTGTCTCTGCACAATTTGAGAATATTTTGCGCAAAGTAAGAATTTGTGTTATGATGTGTATAGGAAGATTCTAATTTTAAACCTACTTATATTTCATTTTAATATGCTTATTTTGCTTCACTCATCTGCGACGAACAGATAATTTACAGTTAAGTATCGCATATGATTAACATAAACTTAATTATTTACAAAACAATTTGAAGTCCTTAACTTCAACAATACTTTCCAGGTTCCATAATATTTGGTAAGAAAATTCAATTGAACTAAACGAGGTTGCATGACAATGCACTTTATTAAAAGCACATTATTTGCCCATTTAATTACGTTTCGCCTACACAGGCCGTGATTATGCTTAAAGTTTCTGCTTATCAAAGAAAATTATGTAATACTACCTAATATGTCGGAATAATTAAGTAAGACGGTACTATCTGTTGAATCGAAAATCACTCTTTCATTGGCTTTTCATGAAAAAAAAAACAAGTTGGTATAGATATAATCAACGTGTTGCTGTCGGTTTAAAACGCGACTTTGACTTATTTAGATATCGATGAAGAGAAAACAATGAAAACAATTCTCGGCATATTTATATTGTCTTCACACAACCTCGACATAGGAAGAGGAAACCAAGAAAATCATAGAAAGGAAAGAATAATGCAAACTTTAATATATGAATTTTATTGAAAACGCTCGTGCGTCCTTTTTATAAACCACTTATTGCTTGTGTGTACTTTTCATGCGTTAATCTGATATATAAAAAAAATATATAGATTTAAGTGATAGTTTTAAACATGTAATCTTTTTTTTCTTCAGTAAAACATGTTTTGAAATATGTTTTTATTGTGAAAATATCAGTTATAATTTAGGCCAGGCCTTCGTTTCCCAAATGTTCTCCAAGAAGCGAAAACGGTATGGGGTATAAAATAAACCGTAATTTCGGTTTAAAAGGCTTGTATATTGAACAATTAATTGAACTTCTTTCCGCTTTATTATAGTTGTGTTTTATTCTTTAGCGTTGTTATAGTTTAACATTATAATAATCATAGACATCAATCAGGTATCTATGTCTATGTAATAATTAATAATAATTTGCAAATATGTAAAAAAAAAATCACAACAAAAAAAAAAGCTGAATACACCGCGAACTAAAAAAAAATAGCATTTCCATAGATCTACATACACCTGTGTTGAACCGTAAATTTCACAGAAACGAATTATTCACACGTGTGAGGAATTCGTGCAAATTATTCACACTTTTGTTACAAATACGGCCGTAAATATCACTAATCGAAAATGTGACATATACGTTTGACTTTTTTTTTACTTTTTCTACGAACAGGATACAGTTTATCGCTTATATCATACAATTGGTATGCTAACAGTTTAGCGGCCACATTTTTCAAGCAATCTAGACCAACCTTGGACAAAACATATATGACCAAAAGATCTCGGCATATTTACGGACATACAGATAACTTGCCAAAATCGATTACTTTAACTCGCAATATATAACTTATGCACCTGCCATTCGACGACGTTATGGCACATAGATGTGTTACCCCCTGTCCGTCCGTTCGTGCGTCTGTCCGTCCGAAATTTCATGTTGGCTCCATAACTTGCGCATAAGTATTCCTCATATAAAACAATGGTGCGCAGCGCGAAAACGGCCCGGTGGCTATATTCTTGGTCAATGTCGCTGGGCGCTTAGAGGTCATACAGTTTGTATGGACATTCGTGTCCGCTCTGTATATTTCACACACATAAACCGATTTTCAAATTACTCATGACACATTTTCTCTTCGTAACACCCACCCTTCTCATAGGAGTAACACGACAACAACACATACGTTATAAATATATATTTATTATTTGTTGGTATAAGCCATTGGACGACCTACTGACTGACCTTATTAACATTAATTAATAACACACTTCAACTTCAACTTATAATACGGTACACAAGAAACTACACCTATACAATATAGCAATCTCTCAACACAGACTTGCGCCAATCTATTATTGTCATATGACATACGTCGAACTGAATTCAGATCGCTTACGCGAACTATCCTGTACATCTGGAGCAAACGCAATACTTTCCGATTACTGAATAAACAAAGGAGATACGATTTTATATCTACTATTTTAGCATACAACCAACCCAGTATTCTCCCTTATATAATACACTTTCCTTCGACTGAATTACAAGCAACTTTCAATAGTGGATAAATTAACCATAAACTGTATTAAACAAATGTTATCATTTCTAAGATATAAAATGTCATCCTTACTGCACCAGTTCCACCAACTACGTCGTACTTTAAACAGAGCACCATCAATGTGATACCGCGCCCGTCCGCAAAAAACCCACGTATGGGAAACATGTATCCGATAACATTTTTTTTCAAGGTATCACTCAGGATAAGATCTCGGACTTGATATTTAACTATCAAAAGTACTAACGTTTCAATAATCAATGGAACCAATACAACCCGGACAACACCAATATACTGAAATGTCTTCAAATCCATAATATGTAAGTTACTGCAACAAGATATACTTATAATCTAAAATTTTAACGTGTTAACTGGTCAGTCATCCAACGCTGAATGGCAAAAACTGGCATTCTACATGCCACATGCACTCCACTGAGAGTGCGCCCCCTATGAGAATCATTCACACGAAGAGAAATTAATTATCGTCTAATTCGCTTCTCTCAAGCGACAATAATTTCATTATTCCTCATAACACAAGCGTGCAACCGCCAGGAGGCTACCTTCAATGTCAAGGTCGCACTAAAGCAGGGGCACCCATGTAGTATGGACACATTTGTAGGTACTGAACCTTTATGAACGGGATTTACCTGTATTGATATTTTCATTTGTTTCGTTTACGGACAAACATGTAACCATTAAAATATGGTAAATGTCGCGATTTTACCTTTACAACTGTTCTATGTTATTTTTGCATCAAACGCCAAGTTATTAAAACTCTCCCATTTAATGGACCAAATGATGTAAAGAATTATTTCGCGCTTCGCCGTCTCTTCCTAATGGATCGTATGAGAGAAAATCAAAAACGTACACCGTACAGCTGTACACAAGCCAAATTAATACATTGTTTGTTGCCGTTAAAACTGCTCACCAATAATGGGAATTCTATTCTATTCTGTTCTGTTCCATTCTCTGTTGTACATAATAAAAGATTGTTCTGTTCTGTTCTGTTCTGTCGTGTTGTGTTGTGCTCCGCCTATTTTTCTAATACTGTTATATTTTCGCCGATCTGTATGTACATGTGACGTTTTCGTCTAAACAATCATTTATTGCATTTTTTTCGTGCTGTTTTAACATGTGAAAAATACGATTTTGCTCTAATAGGCGTAGAGATGCCAAACGTAAATTTCACAAATATTTTGTGAAATATCCGCACGTATTCTTCACATGTGTGAAGAATTCGCACGAATTCCTCACACGTGTGAAGAATTCGTTTCTGTTAAATTTACGGTTCAACACACCTGTATATCCATGGCATTTCCAACTATAAATTTAATATTTCGAAATACGCATATATTGTCGTCATTAAGTATGAAAAAAGCACACAACTTCTATTATGATAAAATTTATTTAACATTTCTTCTAGCTAGTTAAATTATTTAACTTTCACCGATGTTAGTATACGTCAATAAATTATGGCGAAATAATTATATTTAATTTAAACATATTTCATTTCATTTTTTATTTCCTTTATTGTGATTGGCTAATTAAATAAAAGGGCGTATCTCATTGCATTTAAACAATATGATTGACCAACATGTCTCAGGGCCACAAGATATACTCATGTTAGTCCCAATCTGTTAATATTAACATCATACAGTATAATCATCAACTAAATTTAACCTACGTTTCTCCCTACCTCTCCCACTCTAATATGTTTTAGAATTATATTCTGTCCATATTCGATTAATAATCTATCACTGATGGGGAATAACTTAGACTCATCAGTGGGTGCAAACTTTGTATTAAAACTACAAATAGTTTACTACCTCCATTTGGAATAGACCTCATTTTTAACGTATTTTTTCCTCTGTGAAGACGAACATCGGCCGTTAATCTGTTCCTAATTAATGGATACTTGAGACTAAGTAGTCTCGATCCACGGGATACTATATTTTTTAAATAACTTTAAACATCGGCATTTTGTAATGGACTAACGTCCGTGCTGCCCTATTTACAATGTAACAGGTCTACCGCTCATGAACAGTCTCAATCAAACCGAGACTGCAATATTTCGTATGTGTCGTGCTCGGCCGTTTCCAAAGGTCCATTATCATACTCTTTTTTAATCATATTATCTTATGTTGGATTTTAGTATGGTAAATCGTTCCTTACGAACCCATGCTTGATTAACGACAGTTGCTCTGTTATTTTCTGTCTGTTTAGTAACAATATATTGTATGTCCCCACCGGTCCCGCTGTGTGATTTTAATAATTAGCCGTTATATATGATAATTAAGATAATAGAAATTCCTGGCTGTCCGATTTATTTTTATATATGCTTATCAGATTGGTTTTACATCGACAGCTGGGAAGATACTATTTTTAGTTTTGTCTGACGCACACATCGGGATAGGGGGGAAATATTATTAACATGCAAATCCTATGTATACTTCTGCCTCGTGCCCTCCCCAGTGTGGCCTCCACAGGGCTTTGGTGGAGGGACACACTCCATTTGACGTGCTTACTCTCATAGGCGCACGCTCATTTTGCTTTGTTTTATATTGAGAGATTTGGAGTGATGTCTTACTAACAACACTGGGAATTTTATCGGATTTTAACAATATATGCTTACATTTAAAGATGCCCATTCCCTTTGGAAGGGATCACGAAGCAGATACAACATGGAGTATGTATATATGTACATATTAAGTTAGAATATTTTTTTAAAAAAAAAAAATGGTGACGATCTGGCGTTGGAACATATTATTAATCCTCGATTTTAATTTAAAAAAATAGACCAACCTGAGCTTATTTTAAATACCTATGGGCAATTCATTTCCTTTATTATTTTAGATTTAATCACTTTCTGATTTTCACGGCCAATCCGATCCGACTGACACAGTTGTCTGCCTGGTTCTTGCCATTATTGAAACAAATACTGCCCTACCACTTCTCCTTCCAACCATACTAACCACCTACTGAAAAGCTCGCCAAAAGGCCTAGTGCCATAGGGCGTGCAAAAACAAAAACTATTATTGATTGACAGGGCCACAAGTAAAAGGAAGCGTGACGGAGCGGCGCGTCGACTCCTTCACACCTTTGAACAACATTACACACACACT